>JAUTBV010098600.1:0-16400 GCA_032361325.1 Lepetodrilus fucensis
AATCAGACAAACAAATTTCGATCTGAGACTAATTACGCTTGATTTATCCACCCAAAAGTTGTTATTTAGTGATGTACCTAAAGGTAGCTAAAGGTACTTTTCTCTGTATTTTACTAGTGGGTCAACAGTCTATATCTGCAATATTTTCCCCTCTTCCAGAACATGTGGGAGATGGTGATGAGTCGGGTACAGAGCGCTATTAGTGGATAAAGGTCTATTGTTTGGAATTCAGAGAGTATCAATCGTAAATTGATACCGTCTAAATTTGAATTGAATTGAATGTTCAATTCAAAATGTTGAATGTTCAATTCAAAATGTAGATGGTATCAATTTACGATTGATACTCTCTGAATTCCAAACAGTAGACCTTTATCCTCATTGTAACATGACTACAAAAACATCGGAATATATTTTAGTGTAAATGATTTTGCTAAAATTTTGTTTCTTGATGATAAGAAATCACATACAAAAAATACTTGGAAACAAATAACTTATTTTAATCACTTCAACTGGAAACAAAACAATAGTATACTAGTAATCCAGCAATTTAAACAGCATGGAACTAACAAGTTTACTAGAAACAAATTAATATTTATGGAACATATGTCAAGTCACCCTCGTTTTAAATGTAACATCTTGAAAGTGCTACGTCGTTTGTCCTAGTCGTTTGTCCTAGATCCGGATTACGTCACAATCAACGCATTGCATTCAATTGTTCTCATGCAAGTTGTTGCTACAAATCGCACCGTAAGAGTCCACCTTTAAAACTTGAAAGTCTTGCAGTTGGTGCAGTGTCACTACTTTTCACACTGACAGGATTACCGTATTCAGATGCAATATGGCAGAACATGTTGTGTTAATAAGGTATTTTTTTGTAACTTATGATATGGCCGATATGTTTAAAATATCATGTCCATGAATGAAGTATGGTATTAGAGCTAGTAATTACTAAAAAAAACGGTCTTCAAAATTTATTTATTTGGTTGTTAAATTGAAGCCTAGACGTTACACATCCCGATGTCAAACAACGCCATGGTTGTTTTTTTGGTTTTGGTTTTTCGGTGTGTGTTTTACATTTGAGTACAAATTGAATTATTGTGTGATAGTTATTTGGTTCTAAAATCAGCGGTGTTTCAATCGTAAATAGACAGTCTCTGATTTCGTGGGAGTGGCACTATTTGACCAATCGCTGTAGGTTATTCATACACGTCATGTTAGGATTATTTTTAAACCTCCCAGGTAGGTACAGCTGTATATGTAAATGTGTAAAAGTCACATAAACAGAAGAAACTTACACGTAAGGTAGGCTAGGATTGTTTTGTGTATGTCATTGCATATATGCCATAATAAGTGGTTGTTGGAATATTGCATGGGTCATAGCATAATGTGTTGCATGAGACCATAGCACTCTCTTAGCAGTGTATTTATTAGCTATCGGCAAAGAGAGCACTAGGGTCTCTTAGTGGATAAGAAGAGCTTCGAATTTGGTAAGTTTGGTCAAATAATTTACAATGAAATTAGTGATCTAGCATTGGCTATATAAGTAATTAATGGGAATTTTCAATTACTAGCATTTTCCATAGAACTGTAAATCTACAAGTTTAATCTTGTCGACCTATGGACAATGAAATTTCTCTCAGTTAACATTTTTTTAATTTCAACAATTTTATAGGACAAAACAGATTATTTTTGGCTGTAGGTGTATCTAACTTCTATTTTAAATATACTGTAAAAGGTTTTTATTTAGCTGCTCGCAATTTTCAAGATTTTGCAAAATTTAAGAACAAATACATATTCACGATTTGTTAAATTCATGTTGTCCAAGTATGTCAAAATAAATTATTTTTTATTGGTCAGTTCACAGCTTCACCAAACTCGGATCCTACTCACAGGCTAATCTGGTAAAAATTACATGTGCGGTGGTCACTGACGTATTCAAAAGTAATTAGTCTCGGCCAGGTATAAATTGGTAATACTGTCTCCAGTGATTAAATTAGTGGCTATCAGAAGTAAAATAACGGAAGTCTTATTATTCATGTGTTTCTTAATTAAATTCACGATCAAACACAGATCGTGAATTTCGTGAAAAATACAGACATACGAATGATGCCCGTTTTACAGTATAACAAATGTCATCTCAATTTCTTTTATTTCAACAATTTTATAGGACTAGGAAAGAAAAAGTGGCAACTTTTGACAATGACTCCTATGTGTCCGATCATAATTACATGATTGTTTACATTGGTTGTAACATACGTAATACCTGTCTGGCCGGTGCTTGCAGGTTTATTACAACATTCAGCGCAATGTATGTTGTAGGTTTCCTCCTGCCCTAAAGCTGACAAGCCATGATATACGTAAAATAATCTTGAAATCGGCTCTAAGAACAAATTAATTTAAGTTAATTTAAGTTAATTTATGATAGGCTGCTGATATATACTCCTTTCTATTCTGTTGCCCTAATACTATAATAGTAATGCCATTGGCTCCAATGTCTACACTCACCATGCTCACTATCCAACCATTATCTAGTGTCCAGTTTGTTTCTTATGTGGCTGTTCTGGGCTAAAATCTTGTGAATTCTTTGCTCGTTTTCCTGTTGACTGTGTCACATATTTCTGACTTGATTTGTGTGTAAATATCTGTGTATAGAATTCCCCTGTAAATATGACTACATACCTGTAGTGGACTTGGTCAACTATCAATCCCTTGGTAACGTGTGACCCGATTTAAACTTGTGGAACAGATTCATGCCATGGTTAGAAACTGAATTTATATTATTCTTTAGAAATGTATCTTTCATATAGCTTTTTCTGTTCATACCAATAGCTTTTTCTGTTCATACCAATGCACAATACATTGGTTGAAACATTAACCATTGTCCAATACATTGTCCATTAAATATGGTGTGCTGATAAATTAAGAGTGTCTTCCTGAACGTTTTTTAGCCACCACAGGTTTTCTTTTTTCGTATCAAATTTTATTTTTAACATTTCTCACAAAATTTAGATAATCATATTATTTCTTGACTATATTTATGTAATTCGATATATGCTCTTGTTTCTAAATGTTCCAACTTACTACCACTGGACTTTAGATGTGTTCCCTTTTCACACTGTACTTTAAACTAATTGTATAGATGGGGTGCCTACTGTTTCTTAAAATATCCAGTACAAATAAGTCAGTCATGAAGAGGAAATTTTAAAACAATTTACATTTTATTAATAAAACAGTTAATATCCTTGTGAATGACACTGAAATCTAACTTTAAACTTACTAAGAGCTGAATTAACCTGTTAAAATCAGGAATATTATGAAAACAAATCAATCTGAACATGTATTTTAAAATTGATTTACATTAAAATTATGAATCGATTTACAAAGAGAATCACCTATCACGATATAAGTGATTGATGCATTGGTGAATTGTGACGCCCCTATTGTATAGTAATAAATGCGAAGATAGTTCTCTGTTCTCTTGGCAAACCATCGTCACAATGGGTGAAAGATTCCTGCAGCTACGTTAAATTCCATAATCACTCACTCGCTCTTGGCAAACCTGTATGTATCATTTTTAGATGTGTAGTATATCTTAATAGTTGATACCTCGCAGTAAATAAATCTGAGATTCATCAATGTTGGTTTCGAAGGAACAAAACCCAAGATTGGTCAGTTTTGAGAGCGATCGGGGCAAAAACGGAGATGAAATGGTGGTAGCGGCTCAAAGTACGGAAATTGACCTGGTTTCTAGTAGAGGAGCTGCAGTAAGTAAGAAGGTGTTGGCTGTGGCTGTGTTAGTTAGGATGTGCACTGGGGCCAAGCTGGCCAACATCTATTGACTGCTCTCTGAGTCAAGTCGAGTCAATAATTTGCTCGGCAGTGCTTTGAGAGGTACAGACTGGACTGCTTACTATGCTAGTTGCGGAATGCTGTTGGTTGCTGCGCTGAGGGCGGTGGGGGGAAGGAGAGGAGAACTTGCTTCTCCCCCCCCCCCCTCCTCTCTCCCTCTCTCTCTTCCTCCCCCCCCCCTTCCCTGAGGCCCCCTAGCCACTGACCTATAGCTAATGCACCTTCCTTAGAAGTATGTCAACTGCAGAGAGAAGAAAATCTCTTGGGAGAGTGGTAGGGGGGAGGGGGTGGGGTGGTGCGGAGGAGTAGCTCACTGCTGCTGTGTGCTCTGACTATCTCTGACTATCTCTGACTGTCCAGTGGAGGAGCCACTATCTCCAGGCAGTGGCTAGCTGGGTCTGGGTCTAACCAGGGCTGGCTATTTCGGTCCACTGACTGACTGACTGGCCAGGTCGTAGTGGTGTGGTGTTGCTGTTGGTTTGTTAGCACTGGCCTGGCATGTATCTTGTAATAGCCACCTGTCAACTCTCTCTGCTGTGCTCTGTGTGTGTGTGTGTGATTGAGTGTGTGTGTGTGTGTGTGTGTGTGTGTGTGTGTGTGTGTGTGATTGTGTGTGTGTGTCTGTGTGTGTGTGAGAGTGTGAGAGTGTGCGCGTGCGCGTGCTTGTGTATGTGAGCATGTGTGTGTGTGTGTGCAGCTCTGTAGATCTCACTGGCAACCACTCCTTTGCTCTAAATAACTTTCTAACTGGTACGTATACATATATATATATATAGCAATATGCTAAGAAAAAGTAATTGAGTACTGTATTACTAGTATATATTTGTGGTTGGTATTGAATTACTACGAAAGATTGTCGGACGATTTACTAGAAAGGAATGCTTTTGACGATTTTCTAGGGAAACAAATCGTTTTGACGATTTACTACGAAAAATTGTCTTTCACGGTTTACTATAACAGGATGTAAATTCGTTCATGATTTACCCGGAAAGGAATAATTGTGTTGCGATTTACTATAAAAGGATCTTTACAAATCAAATTGTGAATGTTTGAAGAAATGTGATTTCTATTTTAAAGATTAAAATATATAACATATTTTAATCTTTAAAATAGAAATCACATTTCTTCAAACATTCCAGGGATTTGTTTCAACCCAGTTGCGTCTGGGTGAAATATTCCTGCTGTGATGGAAAACACTACTTGCGTCAATAAATCAATCATTCATCGTTCCATTATGATGTCTCTCAGAGCTTGGTTGAATTTTCAGCAAAATATTTTGAATAAGTTTTATTTTATCAGAGAGAAAATTTAACTAAGGCAAGAAATATAACTTAATTTTCACTTGATCGTGTCTCATTAAAAACACCACTAAAATTAAAATTTCAATAAACAAGAAAACCACTGATTACCGTACTATCCTTTTTTTAAAATTGCCAATGATAATCCTGGTGTCACTGTGAAGATATACGTTATTTTATCATAAATCTGTGCATCCCTCGTGTGCATAAAAATGTGCTGTCGTTATACAATGTATAAAGCCAGAGCACATTAGTGTGCTCCTGGCCTGTGTTAACATCCTGCAGCAATGTTGTGAACTCCATATTCACTCACTCACTCACGAAAGGGGTGTAGATTTATGCCGGACGTATATATCAGGACATAAAGTACGGAGTACATGCAACTCTGTGCATGCACTCCTTGCTTTATGTCCAGCATAAATATACACCCCTTTCGTGAAACGCAGGCCTGGGGTTTTAGGAGCATCAGGGAAAGGGTTAATAAAAGTCAGCATGAATATTACACATATTTACAATAGTTAGCAATGCATCATAGTCTCAGTGTGAATGTTTTCAACATGATGAAACTGCAGGTAATATAAACACTTGTGACACAGTATAGTTTGTGGGTCAAAGCATGGTCCCACTACTATCAGTAGTCCAGATAAGGACTGCAGTGACTATATTAACATAATACAAAATATGTATTTACAATTGCCTCAATGGTAGTCAATCTGCTAATATTACCTATATTTAATAGTATGAATGAATGAATTATTGTTTTACGTCACAGCAGGAATCTTTCACCCATAGGTGACGATATTTAATAGTGAAAAAATCTATAAATCGACTCTTAACCCTAATTTAAAAATAACTAATAAATAAAAATAGTTTTAATTCCCTATATTTGTAGTTCCATTAGAACAGTCATTCCATTGGTCTAGCAGCATCAGCCAGTGCTCGCAGGTTTACTGCACTACGGATGTTGCGGTTAACTCACAAGTCGTGATATTAGTGAAAGATTCTAGAAAACGACTCTTAACTCCAATAAAAAAAACAAAAATAATATTTTTAAAACACCCACACAAGGACACACACATGCACGCACACGCACATACACACACACACATACATGCACATACACACACAAATACACATGCACACACACACACACACACACACACAAACATGCACAAACATGCACACACACAAACATGCACATACACAAACTAAGCATTGTTCAACATTGCAGCATCACAATGCAGACTCATGTTTTGTGCCAGTTTCCACACCTGTCAATCTCATGACTTGTCATTCTCAAAGTCGGTCTAGTGTAGTTTTACTGTGATGTTGCATTACATATTATTTATCAATGCTATTTAGGTAGTCGTGTTAGTTTGATATTAATTTCACTTAATCTATGCTATTGTTGATTGAAAATTAAATAGAAATTGTCTTTATTATTGTTATTATTATTATCCTAACCGACCACACCTACCAACGTGTCCCCACTCACCCCCACCTATCCACACCAGACACATCTATGCTGACTCTCATTTCCTATTGCCTATTTCAATCTTGCCATGTAATAATATATATTCATATGTGTTGCCATGGTTACTTTGATGTGTTTTTACACAAAATTGTTTGATAATTTCCAATTGAAACCAGATTTCAGACATGTGGGGCATATGGAGAAAAGGATATATTCAAATTCATGTTCTCAGTTTAATCCTTTGTAACAGGTGTCATTCTCACAGTTGATTTCTTCATCATGAATCAGTGTTTCAGATTGGCATCGATTGTGGGACAATGCCCGATTATTTTAGCAAATTTCTGATTTTATCAGAGATCAGTCAGTAATTTGTCCGATCCCACTTGGTTCAAGTAAAAACATGAGTGATCGTAGCACACCTAACAAAAATGCAATCGGAAACCGTTTGCATCATGCATACGCGATAACAAACATCACGTGTAGTGTTCGAAATTAGCACTGACCTATAGGTCCCTCTATCAGTTTCATTCAGTCCAGCAGTTTTTTAAACTTGAGGGCCATTCGAGCCAGCTAATTTATAATTGATAATGTCCCCCAACTTCAAGATATATGTAAACCAGTTGTATTATCTGGCTAATATTATATCAGTTATAATCAGTTATAATTAATTAAACTTGACAAGACACGAAAAGTCTAGATTTAATTTAATCTTTAGATTTAGTACATGATTAATGCTTTAACATTCCTAAAAATTGCATAGAAAATTGAGTGTCATAAAAATACTTTTTTTTTTTTTTTTCAAATACACTAAATATAAAACATTAATATTCTGAGTCATGCATTATGATTCAGATCACTAGCATTTAGTACAAGATACCGCAAAATTGAAAGTATAATAATTAGTAAATCAAAATAATAGAGAAAAAATAATGGTGATATAAATTTGTAAACAATTTTTATCGACATAATATTCGATTCATGTGAATAAAGCTTATTTTGCTATGATTTAATGCATTTCAATTGTCTTGGAAAGTGAAAAGTTGTTTATTTTAGTGCCAGTGTCCATAAGGAATAATTTCTTTTGGAGATATCTTTACCACCAAGTATCCGGATGCTACAGATCAGGACCCAAAATATAAACTGATTCCATATTGAACTGCCTTATATTCATGATCTGACCTCTAGACATACTATAGTTTGCATTTTAGCATGTTTTATATGCTATTACACCTATTTACATGCTGTGCATATATATTGCATATATATTACAATTTGCTTAATAGGACAACATTGTCCTTAGTTTCACAAATGTCGGAGATTTTAAACACCTGTTAGGACATTGTTCTGAACAACTTGTTGGCCATCTTAAACACTGAATGTTTTTCAAGAAAATAGAATTTCTTAACAGTTTTGGTTACAGTTTTATGTACCGGGTAAGTATGTGTTTATAAATATAACAGCCTGGATGTGATATATATGTAGTACCTGGTATTGTTCTATATACTAGTATTGAATTAAGGCTGCCAAGTTGTTTATAACAGGTGTGAGCTCTGTGCAACAAACTCTCTAAAAATATGTAAATTATCGGAATTATTTAATAATAACATAAGTTTTGTGAGATATATCAAGTTTTATCATTTAGCCAGCACAAATGATAATAGTGTTTAAAAACAAAACAATGCTTAAATAAAGCATTTGATGTATTTATCGAAACCATGTGGTTTGTTTTTGACAGAATGAAATGGAAATAAATGCAAAATCCTGTTCAGAACAGTCATGGCAAGTATTCTATTTGATAATTGTACGATTGTAGTTATCAAAAATCACTAATTATGTTTCAGTATTAGTCATGCTAACTCTGTGTACAGTTCAGATATCCTGTCGTGTTGACAAATTTCTTTCAATGATTTTTCATTCTCTCTTGTTTCTTTCATCCATATCAGTTTGTTATTAGTCCACATTGACCATTATTGTAAATTGTAGCCGGCAAAAAAGTGCATGTTTTGCTGCAGAAAATATAATTAACTCTAATTAATTAATTCAAATCCACACATTTAAAATAATCACTATTGAAAACAATATTGAGATAGTATTGCGATACTAGTGCAATAGTCTTTAAAAGATGGATAGTTTACCTGTCATATGTCATTATTTGTTACATATCTGTAATCAGAGGGTGATGTACATATAACTGGTATTTTTGTAAGTACAGTGACCGAAACAACTCAAGACAATAGTCTGTTGTTATCATTTGATGTAATCACAAAATCAAAAGCAAGATTTTCAGCTATTTTGATCTTGGGTGTTAAAAATATAGTACACTATCGTTTACTATCGACAGTTTATGGTAATATATCGATGAAAATAATCAATAGTAAGTTACTATCATTACACCCCTAAAGGCTAGAGTGTTCTGAACACAACATCCACCAGATATGACTGGATAACCTCAAAACTTCCATTTTCGTGATTGAAATTGGCAGGCGGCCGAATGTCAAATGACATATGACGTCACCCGCATATGTACATGTTTGGCAGCCTGAGGGTTAACATTTTTGCGTTTCTAAGGTAGGATAGTTTCTACTGCTTGCTTCAAACATGGATAGAGGTAAACCAAAGTATTGCGATCTTGTTTTGGAACAACAACTCAGTTGTCTCCACTGTGCATGTTGGGGTATGCACTTATCTACAGGTGAATGCTTTGTCAATCTGTCAGGTCCTTCAACATTTCTTGTGTGATATGTATTGCTTGATTGGTTTCTCTCGGGGGCATCTGGCAATGTCAGCAGTTGCATAGTCGTTGTTGGTCATTGTCTCTTTAACCCCTTCATATAATCCATTTAACCCTCTGCATTCTGAAGGCAACCAGAGATGCCCTAAAAAAACCAGTGCATGTGCCTAATCCAGCAGGGAGAAAGTTAATCTTAACAAACAAAATAAAATGTATTCCTCAATCGTGTTACGAAATTTGCAAGCTGCAATGACCAACTATGATTTAATGATCGTTAATCTATGTGCAAAGTTGAAATCAATCAGTTATCTGGTAAATTGGATCTTAAATTAACCGCATATTTCCACTGCGACTTAAAAGTCTATTGCTATTGCAATTGTTTTGTCACCCACTTCACTGAGAACAAAAAAACATTAATATTGCAACATTATTAATTAAAGAGACTCAAGTGCCAGCATTTTTGCACTAGTATGTTTGTGTGTACTTGGAAGTGCATTTGGAAACTGTGCATCATCAGAAACTCTGACAGTATGCATCCTTCAATTAAAAAGATATACCGGGTATATATTAAAATTTCATCGGTAAAATGTTTCCTGTGATTGTACCACCGTCTTTTGAGGTACAGCTGTATACCATAACAACCTTTCAACATTAGCAATCTGCATGGTTGAGTGCTAACGCGCTGTGTTCCTGGTTAAATATGCATGTTATTGGAATCCTCCTGCAGGTATAAAATACCAAGCTATTCACATCATAGACATCTGGAAGTGGGTCGCCATGTGTTTAAAACATTTAATATCATTAGAGAAAAATGACGTTAGCTTTTAATGCCAGCTTTTAATGCCAGTTATAGTTTTTGTTTATGTCTGGAATTGTTCAGATGTTTTTTTGACAGTTTGTACAAGACATTTGTACTTTATATATAATGAGTACATGAACATTATTAATCGTATATGAATAAGACTTGTGGATGTCGAAGTCCCAATTTCACCATGAATAAGTGTGTTTATTATTGGGATTACATTTGCTGTTTATCGGACGGCATGGTGGTTGCCATTTCTAAATAATACAGGTAAGGCGAAAACCGATTGTCACACTCTATATACTTTTTTTTTCTATGTGTAGTTGTGTGTTTGTGTATATACACGCAAACAATGACTAAGAGTGCCCCATATTACCCAGTGAAGCTTGCCAGACTTAATTCAGGTGGGCATTTTTATCAGCGGTTAATCAACAGTTTGCACACAGCGTTCTGCGCAGCAGGTCAGAGGTCGTGTCTTCCCCCCCTTCTAGTATGTGCTACAACAATGTATAACCGCACCTTGGAGAGCGGAGAGTCTTGCTATCTGATGCCGCGTTTCTGCCCCACTGCATCCATTGTGTCCAGAGACCACCTGCACCCGACTGGACACTGGGGGAGAGAGGGAGGTGGGGTAGGGACAGTGAGGGGAGGAGGAGTGGGCGGACAGTGGGGGCTGGGTCGTAATGCATCAGTGCTTCTTCTATTCAGCTCGGCCAATCTTTACTGTATTCCCCTTGGCCCCAAACCCTCCCCACCCCACTCTCCCCTCCAACCCACATACCTACTCATTAGCACTATTCAGGTGAAAAAAATGGTGGCGTTTTTCTGTCATGCTGCAGGCAGTGGTGCTCAAGACAGTGGCCGGACTGCATTCCTGTCTTCCTGGGCCTGTCTCCCCCCCACCCCCCCCACCCCCACACTCCTCGGTAGCCACTGCCTCGCTATAAGGCGCCCTGGTGCAGGCAAGGAGAAGTTGCTGCACTGGTCACCTAGGCTATATGAAGGAAGGGCCTCATTAACATGTGTTGCATGTTTGACCCATTTCTCCAGCGCAGTGCACCTGGTGTACTTCCCTCTCTCTCTCAGCTCCAGAACAGCAGCCTCTCTCTGCTCTTCACTGTCGCTGTCGTAAACACTTGGCAGTCTCAGTGCGTTGAACTTTACGGGTATCAGTCTCGGCATGATGCACATGCAGGAAGCAGATCAGTGCACTCTGTGAATAAGCTCAGGGTTTTTTTTCCACCGCCTACTTTAGATATAATACATCTTAATATTTAAAGGACAGATTTGGCTTTTCACCGTATTTTTTCGATCAAAAACATGTTTTCCCGAATGATTGACTTGCCGTCTTTTGCGGGGAAAGACGTATGTTATTACATACTGGTGAACAACCCGCTCACATGGATGTCAAAAGTTTGTCTTTGTTAAGGTCATTGGTAGTAGTTGAGAACCTGGGATGTGTGACATATATTCACAAAAGATCTCAGGAAGAGATAATGTATATAGGCTCATACTGATGATACCGTTAAAGGCATTTTCATCAGTGTTCGAACCCCTCGGAAATAGACACAACTGTACCAGACTTGAATGTTTTACACATTATAAAAAGAAAACACTTTTTTTTTTCTTACATGAATGGGTTTAGTTTTTTTCTCATGTATCGAGCGGTGAAATGATGGGGATTGTTTTTGCTCTTGTGCGTATTCAGTGAAATGATGTGTCTATCAATGCATCATATGTCGCAGTGAAATGATGTTTCCATCAATGCATCATAGACTCTCATGTATCAGTCAAAGTGAAATGATGTGAATGTTTTTTCTCATGTGTCGCAGTGAAATGATTGGATTGTTGTTTGCTAATTTTTTCTCATGTGTCAGTCAGTGAAATAATGGGGTTGGGCTTTTCTGAATTTTTCTCTCTGATATAAATGTTTTATCTCTGATGTCAATGTTTTAATTCTTGTGTGAAATAATGTGAATTCTTTTCCTCTGATATGAATGTTTTTCTCACAATAGATTTGTTTTTTTCTTCTGATATGATTGTTGTTACCGTATATCTGATGTGAATGTTTTTGTCTCTGATTTGAATGTTTTTAACCTATATGAAAGTTTATCGTTAAAACAGTTGTATTTGCCACAAATGCTTGCTGGTCTGTGCAAGTCAGTGACCTGTTTAACATTATGCATTGGTTGACCCGACCTAGCCATGCGAGGAAATGGACTTTCAGCATGTACTCTGATATGGCTGGCTTCCCCGCTCCCGGCTCATCAGTCGCTAGCTCCCGGCAAGACCCTTTTCTAAATAACTGGAATGTAGGTGGGCAATAGTAGAAGGAAGGATGTATGTAAACTCAACATTATCATACAATCTATAATAGTAAATTTAAAGTATCCTTTCAGTTTGTGTTGGTTTGGTGTGATGTTAGTGACAGGTTTATGACTATTTTAATCCCAAAAAAAATTAAAGGACTATATTTTTTAGCATTGAGTTGGGTCTAGTTTGCCATTCTGATTGTTGCCTGATTTCCGATATTATAGTTCCCGCAGCGACGTTAAACTCTATATTCACTCACTCACTCACCGATATTATAGTAGACTATTATTGAAGATGACAATTTCTGTTGTTGATGATGTTCACAGTAAACCATTTTTCTGAGGAAATTAAGAAGGGAAAAGATTTCTTGAGATGCAACAGCCATAATACGTATGCTGTAGTGTATATACTTAGCATTTATAACTCCCATTTGATCCAAAACTACCACTAATCTGTGATTGTATGCTTTTAAATATTTCTCACAGTTTTTTCATGCTTATTTACATTAAAACAACTATTGTATAAATATTAAGGCTGGCTAACTATATATTGATAAATGAGGGTATTATCGATGGAAATATTTAGTAATGATTGTCGATATAAAAACTGTTATTGATACCTATATATGAACATACATGTATTTATGGACTACAAAATATAGTTTTTAATTTACTTGTAACAGACTTCTGAAGATAAAAAGCAAGCAGCAGAGAGCAACTGTGAGCAGTATGCAGACATTGTCAGCTTGTTAGGAAATAGGGCCTAGAGTATGTTCCTATATATCTTGTACATTTTCAAAATATGGACTTTTTCCAATAAATTGTCATCAAAAGGCAAACATTCCTTCAGAACTGATATTTATTGATAATTTATCAATAATGAGCTGATGATTATTGATCTTTCATGTAGCCAGCCCTAATATTAATAATTATTAAATATTTAACCATCACATGAGTGAAATAATCCAGCAGTGCGGTAAGCAACAATATATATAAAAAAAAATTAAATGTCACTTGATAACGTTGAGAAGAAAATAAAAGTTAGGTCTATCTGGTTACAAATGTTAATGGGTTTATATATTAGCTGACAAGTTCTCATTAGAATACTGGCAACTAACCTAGTTCATTACACTGCACTACAGTATTCACGATTGACGCTTTTTCCACACCGGAGAAATGTTAAATTACAATCTATTTCCCAGCCTCATATGAATAGCGAGGTTTCTGCCCGACTTGCATGCTAACCCAATTCCAACATTTCCATGTCTTTTTAATATTCCCTTTCCCCATCCGACCAATTCTCAACATGTAGGTTTCTCTTCTTTTCAATTAACACCGATCAATCGGCATTGACGAGATTCATTCGTTGACTGGTTGCTTTCGGTTGGCCTCCTACATAAAACATGAGGCTTGCTGACCAACATGTCCACTGTGAGTGGCAGGTAACCCAGTTTCTGCGTGGCGGTGCTGGTCTCCAGTGTGTAGACTACTCTCCGCCATGGCGATGCATTGATTAGCATGGAGTTGCATTGATTTCTGTGAAGGGGTCAGTCAACGCACCACAGAGTACACACCAGTGTGTGAGGAAGAGGTTAAGGGGGGTGGGGGGGTCCCCATGCAACTCCAATGTATCCTCCTCACTATAGAGCAGCTCCCCCCCCCCCTCCCCCAATCATTTCTTCATTCCTCTTGTAGCACTGCCTGTTTGACATTAGTGCAGTAGGTATGTGGAAATAGTAGTTAGAAGACCTATCTATGGGTGGGAGTTGTTTCAATTGGTTGTAAAGAGTTTCTTTTGAAGGAGATAGAGCGAGGAGGGAGAGAGAGAGAGAGAAAGGTGTTGGGATGGAGTGGTAACCCATATATCTGAACTTTCTCTCTCTATATATTTTCTCTCTCTCTCTTTCTCGCTCGCTCTCTCTCTCTCTCTCTCTCTCTCTCTCTCTCTCTCTCTCTCTCTCTCTTCATCACAATTCAGTTCGCCATAGCAACAAAGCAAGGACTTACAGCAGTGATTGTGCATTCATGGCTTTGTTACGCCGATGTCCTCGTTACGTGTCCAAACACTAATGGGATTATTTAGCGGAGCATACGGACCAGCGCTCGGCCACCGGAGCGGGAGAGGAAGTGTTATGTAAAGTATACTAGATATGTACGACTTGACCACGACCCTGCGTGCTGCACACAGGAATGTGGATGTGCGTGCGAGCGTCCGGCTGTCGGGGATGTGACGAGCCGTCCGTGCACACCGGTCAGAAGAACACATCGGACTGCAGGGGACAGTCGTGGTCAGCAAGGAATGTCTCTGCTAACACGCTGTCCGTCCATCCGCCACTCGGACAAACACACACGGAGGGGAATGCAGAGGTTCTGCTCGAACAACCGGGCCACTGCGGAAAAAGAAAAAAAAGAAATTCCCAAATCTCGACAGACATCGATCCGTGCAACTTACAAGTTAATATTTTGTTAAAGGGAACATTCATCCGAAGATGCATGTACTGGTTTAATTTTTCATCTCCCTCGGAGCGAAAGACGTGATGTTGTCGTACAAATGCTACAATTGAAAATATTTCGTGCACGGGTCATAAAGCAAGCACCGTGAGGATTGAGTGAAAGGAGTCCTTTTGATACTTACTAGCTGAACACCAACCCTCCATACAATGCTGGCTGCTATTAAAGGACGATTGCAGGACATTTGTTTAAGGATCTCCGACCATTCCGTCCTGTTTAATGCCCATTCAACTGAGTCTGGACCAAGGGTATTACCTGGCAGTGTGTGCAGTACACTCAAGAGGTCAGTGAGATGCCTGCTGCTAGCAACCACGCAATTATAGTCGCTTCATTGCACAGCGTGCACCGGCTTGCGTTATGTATCTGTCATCAATTTACATTTACATATATACATGCCAAGCGCGGCGACTAATCCGTCGATTGTCTTGTTTCCATTTGTAAGCCTGACAATTGATGCTGTTGCGGCTTTTCATACCCACGTTATTAAATAATTCAGCGATTGGAGTCGATATACTGGTTTGTAAATGGCACTGGTTGACTTAAGGTAGTCGAGCAGATCGTCACTGACTTGGCGAAGAAATATAATATTCATCGTATGAATAGCAAATGTCTTGTCATGCTCGTATGTACATATGCATACCGGTATATGTATGCGTATATTTTGGGCAGGATTTCTGAGACTGCTCTATCGATCTTTATACTGTAAGCGTGCTTCCTAATTTAGCCTAATGGAGTTAGTGTATGGATCCAGATGCAAGTTCTTGTTATCCTATCCACAGCCCACTATAACAAATTTAAAGAATTGTGTTTATTGCTTGTGAAATATATATGTCATGCCAATCAGCGGTAAAGGTCATTCTGGTAGTAGGTTTGTTCTACAATTTGAAATCTCTGATGTCGTCAAGATTCAGAACGATCAGCAGATACCTCTCAACATCTTTAAAAAGATTGTCCCGTAAGGGTGAAAAATTCACACTGCAACATAAAAGAAAATAACTCGCGCAATATTAAGATGAAATCTATCACCATTGATTATGCATATGTATGAATGGAAGATTTAGGCGGTTGGTAGCGCAATGGTAGAATGTTTGGACTTCGGAGCCAAAGGCCCTGGATCCAACCCCTGTCTCAATTATTTTCACCTACATTGACATTTTAAATTTCATTGAAAGGTTGCAATGACCTACTTTCTTAGATATGTTTAAATTAATGTTTAATTTGCTTTAATTCCATCAGTTAGTGACACCATTACTCTATCGTTTTTCTGGTATGCTTCATCGTTGTTGTATTATTATTCTTGAAGACTTGGTAGACAGCTGGGCCCATATTATCTCAAAACTTCTTATCTAAGAACTTCTTAGTGAGAAAAGATCTCTTCAAAAATTAACATAAGCAGAAAACCAGTTAGGCAAATTCTTAGTAC
>JAUTBV010098611.1:0-16396 GCA_032361325.1 Lepetodrilus fucensis
TTTTATGGGCCCCCTGTCAATGAGAAGATAAACATGTAAAGACTAATGGATGCAGTACAAACTTTGAAACTACAACGATTTAGTACCTAAAAAGGGCACACTACTCTGGGTCTAGACCAAGAATGATAACTGCATTGCCACTCTAGTCAGTGCATCCTATCAATATCGCGTCAGAAAGCCAACTTTCGCGAACATTGATGCTGGGCCCCCTGGGCGGGATTTGAACCTGGAACCTTTGGCTAAGAAGTCCAACACTCTACCACTGCGCTACATCCTGCCCCCTGGGTCTAGTAGAGAGGCATATTTTGTTTATAAATCAAAGATAGGCTATGACTGTGCCAATGTATTTTTACACCATATCAAACAATTATGATGCGCCAAAGCGCCCTACTCTTTTCTCATTTACCAATTTGGTCGACTGTCTTAGGGTGTGTTTTATTTGGAGACACTAGCTTCGGGTCAATGCATGCGCAGTTGATTTAACTCTCAGGTTGTGAACAAACGCCAAGAACAGAGCACGAGTGTTTACTATCTTAGGTTTAGTTTAGGGTTACGGTTAGCGAATATTATAAACAACAAATTAAGCGCCAATTGGCTGTGACATACCATAATTGAAACTATATTCTCATCAAAGTACATAATTTCTTGATTAAAAACAGGTACTTTCAATACTGTCAACGATGTTGCAGTTTATAATAGCTAAAAATGTAACAACTTACAAAACTGTATTTACCATGATCAACCCACTCTTGGGAATTTGGAGTGTGTTCTTGACTTACTTTACAGACTCGCGTGTTGTGTTCTTGGCGTTTTATTTGAAAACTTTGACACTAGCGCTGCGACTCGGGCCTAAACAAACACACCCTAGTGTGTTCCACAGACATCTAGATTATCTAGCAATAAAATAGTCATTAGTTTTGCCTGTATCTAGTATTTCACTGATCTAGGTTCCAACTTCCGATGAAAGCAACACGTCGGTGAAGAGGGTAATACAGAAGCAAGACCAATCTAGTTTGTGCACCATCTTTAAAATTGATTTATTTGGTTGCCATATAGAAGCATAGATGTCCGTAGAATTATTAAATGTATTTTCTAGCCGTGATTCAGCCAAATGTTGTAATAAAAATGAACTGGGAATTGATCTCGACATTCGCCAAAACATCAACAAACAACATCAGCAACTCGTTAACAATGTTCACGACTATATTGAAAGTCTTGTGGCATCATTTTTAATTAAATGAGATGGCATTATCATAAAAGATACATTTCCTAGTTGTGGCATTACCGAAATCGCAATACATAGCTAAGCGAACTCCCGGCCATGTATTTATCGGAACTTTTTATTTTTCGTACAATAATTCGGTTTTCGTGCACTCATTCAGGTCATATATTCAGTATTCGATGATACATCAATAAACAATCGAATAGCAATCTGTAATAAAAATATATAAGTACTTAAATCATGTCATATTTATTGATTATAAGCGACTACTAGCCGAGAGATGCTCAAATCAGTTTGCATACCATTTCGAGCACCTTGCAGCGATGGCCGATAACAGGAAAGAGATCGAGGGGAGTACCGCAGTGAATAACCTGATACTGAGGGTTGGGAAAATGTCGTATCTTTAAAATCCTTTTTAGTTTAAGTAACTCTATTTTAACGTATACTGATGAAAATATTTCATAGGATATATAACCAACAATGTATGAAATAAATAATAATTGTGTGCGTTCCAGTTAGCAACGTCGCGTAGGAATATATACTTCCATAGTTACATAAGATAATCATTATGCTTTGCTTTATGTCCAATAGTGGTCATCTACTAAAGATAATTAACATAACCAGAATGTTCCAATTCACACTAAGTGTTCATATACGTAATCTATATTGCATATTGCTTTGGGCTATTTCTTCAAGCGCATGAACACGCGGCATTTTTTTAGGCTGTTCGGTGGCAAACGTGATCAAACGAAAACAAGTTGAGAGTGAATGTGTTAGAGAATGACATTTGATGAAATCATTCGCTTAATTAATTAAATACACTATGACATTAGCACACATGAACGCTACCCATATACAGGAATTACAGGATAAGACAATATTATAAATAGCTGGCTACACGTAGACTGTAGAGTATCTGATTATTTGTGCATGTGGCCGAAATTACAGTTAATCAGAATCGATTAATCTTGTCCATCTGATGCAACTGCATCCGTTACTGAAAGCATCGTTATCCCTTGTTTAATGCATTATATTGACACTGATACACTGTTACATAGGAACAACAAAACCATGCATGCAGGAGCCTAATTAATTTGCAACTTAGAAATTGTGTTGACATTTCTTAAACACAGATGAATGTGTCTGTTCTAAGTACCTTGTGATATTGAGTGACATTGGAATAACAATGGCTGATCACTGCCTCAAACAAATTAAATGAGATTTACAGAATTGTTCTAGATGTATTTAACCTGAGCACGATGCCGACTCATCAAGAGACAGAATATGAATTTGACTTGGTAAGGATCCTCCTTACCACACATTATCAGCTGATTATGATTATTACTATAAGTACCAGTATTAGATATAGAGAATCTCCACTGAGTGTCTTTTGATATCCGAGAACTTTGGTTCCTTTTATCAACAAGTAGGATAACATTGATATCAAAAGATACGAGGTGATGATTCTATTTATCACACAATATTATTCTTTAAGTTATTTTAAAAGAAAGTTAGTTTTTCCTATGAAGTCCTTGAACAAGTTGCTGTTAACTTTCACTGTGACGTCATAGCATTGTTATGGCGTCACAATAGGTAGAGATGACATCACAATGGTTTTATAAACTAGTAGATATATAAACTAGTAGATATCGCTTGTTATTACCCCAGCGTGATGTTTCAAAGTGTGACATATTGAATCGATATCCACATAGTATGTGGATAACGTACAGACAATGGATTGACGTCGTTGATTCATTGTGACGTCACAAAGGTTATGTCACAAATTTGCCTGTCTAAACATAGAATTTAATTACCTTTGATCAAAAACATGTTCATTTTAGGCATACTTATTTCTTAAATTACATTTCTGGTCTATCTAATATCAATTTTATGTCCCTCGTGAAATACTTTTATTAAAGTTAAAGTATTTCACTCGGGACACAAAGTTGATATTAAATAGAACATAGTGTAATATCCTCTATATCTTCTACAAGCGATATATCCTGTGGAAGCCAGTATTGGGTGATAAAGATCAATTATTCCATTTGGCAATAAATAGAAGAAAGTTCAGAGCAGAAAAGTGTTCTATTAACCCTTTCCCTGCTGGATTAGGCTATAATTAAAGCACTGCAAATTACTAGCTAAGGCATTTCCAGTTGCCGTAAGGAGGGAGAGGGTTAATCAAGTTTCAATTACAGGCAATTAATATATTACAGTAATGTTTTATTTATATTGGTGGATAGTCAAATTCAGTCAGTATTGTAAATGATCCCTGTCAATTTGACATTTTAGCTGTGGTAAAAAATGGCAAAGATTTATTCTCAATATCCTAAATATTACAGTACACATTTATCATCAACAGATGATCTGGTTCTGGATCTTGATTTTGATGATTTATTATTGATTATTGATCTCTTTCAGAACCCATATGAAAGTTTTATGAAAAGGCACCTCCAACACTATGGATACTATACAGGTGAGTGGGTGGCATGAAGGTGGGAATAGAACTCAAGGTAAACGTGTGGCACGCCATGCAGTGCTGTTAGTCGCCGCTTATAGAACTATACACCAGAGTGAGTGACAACTGTACAGCAGGGTTAGAAGTTCCCACTCGCTCGGCGGCCCGATCAATTTCTCCTAATGTTAAAGGTATTCTACGGTCTATTAGAAATTTCATGTTTTATTATTTATATAATTACTGTATTTGGGTGAATATTTTTTAAAGTTAAGTTCTAACCCTGGTATGGTGTACCATTTGCATTTTTTTCTTTCTTTTTTTTTAAATTTTATTTTATTGGAGCTTTAAAGTAGCTTTCAAGATTCTTTCACTTATATCACAACATGTCAGTTTTAAGGCAGGAGGAATCCTGCAACATCTGTAGCACTGAATGTTGCAGTAAACCTGTGAGCACCGGCTGGTACTGCCAGACCAAAGTTGCATTGCCACTCTACAGTACAAATAGTGCATCCTATCAATATCGCGTCAGAAATGTAACTTTAGCAAACATTGATGCAGGGCATCCGGGTGGGATTTGAACAGGGCACCATTTCAAGAAGCTATCGCATCTATCATTTTCACTGGTCGCTACGAGAGCGCTGTGGTCTTTTGGTGGGTATGACATATTCGTGAAAAGTCGTGAAAAGTCACCCAACCTTACATATGTTACTATAACGACATGGCATGATTTTGAATATGTGGAGATAAAAACAAAATCTATTTTAAAATGTTTTTAAATAATTAAAACCAGTGGAACAAATATGAAAAATGAAGCATGTTGTATAGACAAATCAAAAGTACATGCTTTCAAGGAAAATACATTTGACCATGAACAAAAAATGTTAAAAAAACAACGTTATTGTATGCCTGCATTTACAGATGAAATGTGCCCCATGATTCCTAAAGATATCGGCTTTTTCATGGAGGAACAACAATACTAAGAAGAAAAATAAATTATTATTATTATTATTATTATTATTTATTATTATTATTATTATTATTATTATTATTATTATTATTATTATAGTACTGATAATAATAATAATAATAAATAGATGGATGCAAACTAATTTCAACATTATTTATTGGAGAAAACAATACTTGTAAACAATTACTTAAAAGGATTTGAATATTCTTTGGTAATTAGGTATATAAATAATAATTAATATAGCTAGCAGTTTATATTTGATTAATATTTAATTTAAAAACTATAAATTACATACCCGTATATATAATTTACTCACCATATTTTCCTAAACGTTTGTCTACAACACAATATTTTGCACATGACAGAACTACTTTTCATTCCAAACATAAACTATGTCCTAATCTAGTGGCACCTGGTTGTGAGTCAACCTCTTGTTTGTAGCTAGTCACTGTATTCATAACATACATGGATATCATAATAAGTAGTTCAGGGGAGTATGCTTGTGCATTGGGGGAGGGGGAGGGGGGGGGGGGCAGGCAGTCAAGCCTTCAAATGAATTCCACCCAACCCACCACCGATAAAAATGTTAGACAGTTATTCAACATTGCATGTAGGCTTGTCTGAACGTCTTCGAGCACTTGATTAATACTGATTAGGACCAATAGTCGCGGAGATTAACCATGCTCAGTGGCGCTCTAGCGGAAATTATCACAATAGGCACCCACTTTATTAATATCTCTCCCCTTATGGATCGTTAAAGGCATATATGGGGCTTTGCAAGCTTAGGAGGTTAAAAGGAAAATATGCATGTCAGCTATACATGAAGAATTTGGAATTGTCGGTGATGATTTTCTCTGAATTATGATAGGTTACCCTGGGCGAAGATTTTATGAATTGTGATGGTTTGAGTCTGTGTCATGACCGAATATATATTTCATGATGTTGATCTGTCGTTCAGATCCAAAGATGGGATTGAGTCAAGTAAGATTTTTTTTATACAACTTTGTCTAAGCAGCGTGCCATTATTAATGATTAAATAAATATTAACTCTCTCCCTGCTGAGCAGTGATTTGGATATTCATCCAGTAGATAGGTTGTTAATTAAAGATAACTGTTTTACAGCAAATTATCATTTCCATATAAATATTATTTGAGTCACCAATTGTGAGTGATATCCAACTACCTATCCTTAATTTTTATCAGGTAATTATTAATATGAAAAATTATATCTGTCTAATTATATATACTTTGAACAACTGCCTATTAACTGTCAAAATAACCGGCAGAGTTAGAAGTTCCCACTTGCCCAGCAGCCTGATCCATTTTTCCTAATGTTAAGGGCTAGTAAAAATGTCATGTTTTGTTATTTGTATCATTATTTGGGTGAGTACATTTTAAAGTAAGTTCTGACCCTGCCAAACCCCCCAACATTGAATTCAACCAGTGTCTCAGATTGCAAGGTGATACACTAATTGTAACCTATATTTGCTGAAATTGATCCACTTGGTCGACTCCTTACGTGATCAAACGTCGGCCCATTGTTTACACGACGCCCTGACGACATACATTAAACATATAGAATCTGGACAGGCGTCAATAACATGAAACTTTGTGGTTTAATTTGTACTTTGAATGTAGTAAATAATTCTATGTTTTTCATTAGCCTCGTTCCTGTAGTAGGCAACTGGATACACCCATAGGGAGCAAGTCGTTTTATTATTCCAGCCATAGAGAGGCGTTGTTGTTACGAAACAATTTCAGTTTGAATTATTACATTTTAGCGTGCATTTTAAAATCAATACAGATTCTAACTAAAATTAATCTTGCTGTTGTTTCTAATGGAGGTGTGAGAAATGTTGAGTAGTACAATTAACCCTCTCTGCTGAATGCAACAGAGCTATGTCCTAAAGGGCAGTATAGTGCTTAATTTCAGAATGGTGAGGGTTAAAATGTTTGATTTTCCAAACAATAACAAAATATATCGACATGAAAAACAAGCTACTGTATTTCAATGTATAATAATAATACGCTATAACCACACTTGAATGCAGCCTAAAAATGCTATGTACATTATAACAGTTAAAGGCATATTATAATATCACAGTTGATAGACCTTTGTAATGGAGTTGAGATTTGTGAACCACACAGCGGTGGAAAGCTTTTTGGAAGCACAAACATGATTTTATGTCAAGTGAATGTACTTTGCAGTTATAGCTAAGAACTAGTCCAAAACAACCATCCACATTTGTGATATTATGCCTTTAATATCCTGCAGTACATTTCCCTGGGAGTAATTCAAATTAAGGCTGCTAATAGGCCTAATACGCTAGCAAGTGTATTGTGCAATGGCATTACCAGGTCAGCCAACAGTGTCAATGAAATCATGTGCCACCCCACACACACACATAATTGTGTCCATATGTCCGTGGTCAGCTAGGAGCAGTACATTTGCCATAATCACGAATGCTGTGCCATTCGGGTTAATAAACTAGCAAGAATTATGTAAGTTTCAGCGCACACCTATTTTGTTCTGCATGCGAGTACATTTTCATGTGCTGCTGAGTTTAGACATAGGTCAACTCCTTGTGAATATTCATGAGCTTAATTACTGGTTTAACGGATAATGGCGTTAATTCTCACAGGGTCAGTGGAAAATAGTCCCATTGGTTACACATGCTACAATTGTAATGCAAAGATCATCTAATAATAATAATGCATTTTTAGAGCGCAGATATCTTCCATTGTGTAATAGTAATAATAATAATAATAATGTCTGCATTTATTTTGCGCCAAATCCATGCTCAAAAGCGTGTCATAGTTTGTTGTTGTCATATAGCGTTATGGATGTTGCGGGTTTCCTCCTGCCTTAAACTGACAAGCGTCTCTAAACCCCAATTTACATTCAGCGATACAGATGTTGCGGGTTTCCTCCTGCCCCAAAATGACAAGCTATGATATAAATGAAAGACTCTTGAAAGCGTTTTTAAACCCCAATTTAAATTCAGTGATACAGATGTTGCGGGTTTCCTCCTGCCCAAAAATGACAAGCTATGATATAAATGAAAGACTCTTGAAAGCGTCTTTAAACCCCAATTTAAATTCAGTGATACAGATGTTGCAGGTTTCCTTATGCCCTAAAATGACAAGCTATGATATAAATGAAAGACTCTTCAAAGCATCTCTAAACCCCAATTTAAATTAAGCGATACATATGTTGCGGGTTTCCTCCTGCCCCAAAATGACAAGCTATGATATAAATGAAAGACTCTTGAAAGCGTCTCTAAACCCCAATTTAAATTCAGCCATACAGATGTTGCAGGTTTCCTCTTGCCCTAAAATGACAAGTTATGATATAAATGAAAGACTCTTGAAAGCGTCTTTAAACCCCAATTTAAATTCAGTGATACAGATGTTGCGGGTTTCCTTTTGCCCTAAAAGTGCAAACTATAAATGAAAGGCTCTTCAAAGCAACTCTAAACCACAATTGAAAAAAAAATTCAGCGATACAGATGTTGCGGGATTCTATTATTATCCGAATCCAATATTTGTGCCAAGCGCCTGTGGATAGATCAATCACAGTGTGAGGCATCTCCAGTTGCCTTTGACATGGAGAGGGTTAAATAGATGCAACATTTTTAATAAATCTTATTTTTGTAGGTCGTAATCAGAGTCACCGCACAAACTTCGAGTCCTACCAGGATTGGGAGAAGACATACGACTACACCGTCGGCAACAGCGATTTGGATGATTCGAACGATGATTCGGAGGATCAGAAAGGTAAACATGAATTCAAACCTTTTTTTTTCTCCATTGCCTGGCTGCATTCTAGTAGTGTAAGTTTAGACAAAGGAATATAGTGCCACACTGCGTGCATATCCATGGGGGACAACTCTCGGTAATTTTTCAGTATTTTACTTAGGTAGTTTGAATCTTGCTTGGCTATATTTTCATATACCTGGCTCTAATAGAGCAGTTTTCTTGCCATTATAAACAAACCTCAATGTGCATTGAGTATAGAGCTGCAATCATGTGGGAATGTTCAATTATGAAAGATGAAAATACATATTATTTATTTGTGATGTTAATATTAATACAAACACAGAATTAAAAGAAATGTCACCCAACATACTTAAAGAGAAATGAAGATAAAGAAGAGGTATTCTTTTGTTAAGTCTGTTATTAATGTTTATAAAACATATATGTGAATCAATACATAACTGTGACAATGATATATCTATTGCAAAGCATATATTATGTTATTGCAGATATTTATTATTAAATCATATTATTTATACATTTTCTCCAAATTATTTATATCCAGCATAGTTTTACATCAATTTAAAACTTGATTTCTTTCAAATAATAGAGATCAAATCAACATATGGGGCTGTATATATTTCAGAAATGGAACTTATGATTAATGTGCAAATACATGTCGCTATATATACAAAACAAAGGTCACTTAGCTTGATCTTGCTAGTGATTAATATCTCGACATAAACTCATTGGGGATAATACCTTGGACCCTTCTGTACAAAGCATCGTAACCCTGCGGTAAGCTTACCTTAACCATAGGTTCCATATAAGGAGGGAGCATAAGGCCACCCTAGTGTCAGCGTCATTTTCGTACAGCGTGACCCTGGTATAGTGAGACGTATGGCTCCGTAATCCTTGTGACGAGTACGCAGCTAACTAAGGTGACTAATGGTCTATCGGATATGTTGACAAATTTCCGAGCGAAATATGGAATATGAAATATGGAAGTAAATACTTATAAGAGGATCTCGGAATTTTGTTTTAACCCAGCTGAGCTGACACTAACTTTCAGATTACAATATTCAGGTAAGGGGTTAAAATTGTGGTATTATGAGCAAGATTTTGCGCATGGATTTGACGTAATATATATATGCACACATAATAATATTATTATTGTTATTAATTGGTGTGGTTTTTTTACACTGTATGTATTTTACATCATCTTTTCTCTCAGGTACCTTTGCATCTTACTTTATCCTTAAGAGTTATACAAGGTTTCTCCGAACACACAATCCTGCGTCTCATATGCAAAAAATGCAAGTTTGGACGCATGAATATTCTGCTACGCATCCTCCTGGACGCACTTTATTAAAAGTAAAATTGAAAACTTGAGATTCATTTTATCGTATTTCTAAATTTGCTACATCACAGCATAGATTAGAAGAGACTACAATAATATAATAACATCAAATAACAGTTATATACTCTAGTTACTGCTGTTTGCAATCGGCAAATAAAACCTGTGTGGCCTTCATCATTTTACTTACATTTTACTTAAATGGCTACTTTCACATCCATGCAATAAAACAAATACCAATCTCATTAAAATTCGATCTCAGCCCAGCTGACATCTGACGGAATCGGCATTTACCTCACATCAGATTACCCTTTGACCTCACCTCAACGCAAACACAACGTTCCAGTCACGTGTTTCCGCTATGGAGTGTTAGCCAATCAGTGGCTGGTTTACATGTTAAACTGTGCAGAAAGTTTGTAAACGAGTTTTTATCTAGATGAGGCTGTGATTGGCTGTGGTCAAAGATTTCAAATTGGCGCCGCTCGTATGGCAATTTCCTGAGACTGTAACGAGCGAGTATCATATATATATATATCTGTTTGAGCGTTAGTTTCAGATTTTATTTTAATGTACTATCATTTGAATTCACTAACCAATAAATCTGATGTAATTTATATTTATCAAAATACCTTTGTGTTATTTTTGTTGTGGAATAGAATAATGTATTTCTATCGTCTAGGGATCTGTGACTTCCATCAATATCCTTAGCAATCCAAAATGACTGGCCGTTTAATTGTTGGCAGCCGAAATATCCCACACATTTCATCGTCAATGTCTGGCCAACATCTACGTATACATGTTCTGGAGGGCTGTCCTTGACAATCACGTTCCCAACAGCAGCGGCACAAGCTGATCAAGGTGAAAAGCATAAACCAAATCAGTGTATAACAGACAAACAAACTGAATGAATGGAATGAATGGAATGAATGGAATGAATGAATGAATGAATGAATGAATGAATGAATGAATGAATTTAAAAAAAAATAAAATAAAAAAAAAAAAAAAAAAAATAATAATAATAATAAATAAATAAAATCAATCGATCAATCAATAAATAAAAAATGAATGCATGAATGACGGAATATAAATAAATAATCAAACAAACAAACAAACAAATAAAAAATAGAGAACAGTTAATATTACTTTAAGAACTATGATAACCCTGTATGTAATTATTATTACCAAACATCTGACATAGGGTGCAAACTTACAGTAAACAATGAGGGTGTAAGTGAACTCCACAAAACGGGAACCGTTGTAAGCCTTGCACAGGTACGTCCCATTATCACTCATGGACACACTGTGAATCGTCAACACCTGTCTCCTGGACCCTTTATGAAAGACGTAATTGTCGCTTCGAGGTGAGAATGGTTGAAAGGTTCCACCGGAATCAGGCCGATACCACTGTATGTTGCCATCGAAACCGCCTGCACAGCAGCAGATTGTGATTTCGTGTTCCTTGTGCACGTCATCCTCGTTGGCGTTGTCCGTGAAAGACAAAGTATCTGAAAATTAGATACCGTATCCAAACTAGAGTGCCCTCCCAAACATTCTACGGGATGTTATTTAAAAAAAAAATCTTTGTAATTATATTTTTCTAGGATATTATTATAAGAAATATATGTAGAACACTGTCGTAGAGCCGTAAACATGACCTAACAAATCCTGATTGAGTTAGAACACAATTATTTCATTCATTTATAGAACCTAGCTGAATCAAAACTTATTCTTGTAATTTGTGTAAATATATAGTTTCTTAAAATTATCATATGATGCTACGAACTAGTCTACACTTAGTAACTAATTAGTATTAAATAATAATAATATTTAATGAAAATTAAGAGGGCTAAAAGCGCATGCCAGAAATGTCATTAAGTGTCATTGGCTAATGGGCAGGCTTTACTCATGTCTACACAGGAGCAGATTTAGTAAATTTGATAACCTTTTTCCAGTAATTTTCTGATGAATACATTATTATAAAATCAAATCAAATGAGAGCAAGCTATAGAAGTGTTCGAAATAAGAGCCCATCCGCACGCCCGCGACGGGTTATTTTCAGCAAGAACTGGTAACGTTTTATCCTGGCACTCCTGCATATTGTGTTAATTTGTGTTTGTTTTTGAAGATGTATATCATCGATCACTGGCCAATACATATATGAGGACAGGTAACTTCTCAGACTTACCAGTCCTCATGTCTGGCAGTGAAATTGCTGGAGTTTTATACACTGGCTATAATGTTACTTACAAAAATATGAATAACAAAAAATAGTATTAAAATAAACAAATAAAAATAAAATGCTATTAAATTATCGTTAGTCTATATATATGACGATATATATTTGAATGTACCTGAAGAATTCAAGCATTGACCATCAACTGTGCAACCCTCACATGGGAGCGTCATCATTACTACCAACACCCCACAGCACACGCAATACAGGATACCCATGGTAACATTTGTTACCTCATGTTACCGCAACCTGAAATGATGAAGACTATCTGGAATAATACAATTACAGGTGTATATATATGATCAGATAAAATATGAACATTGAATTTATAATGATAATTAAAGGCATAATATCACAAAGTAGTTCTTAGTTATAACTGCAAAATATATTCACTTGACATACATAAAGTAATGTTTGTACTTCCAAAAACCTTTCCATTGCTGTATGGTAGACACATTTCCACTGCAACCTCCCAATAGACAACCTGAATATGGTTGTATTTTAATTACTTCATTATACCAATGCAAGGGTACATCTCAAAGTGGTACGATTAAAATATATAGATCAGTCGATGCATCAAAGACAAGATAAATAGCAGAATGTTCCCTTTATTCATATAAAATATTAATATTTTGATAACTATTGTGTACTGGGGACTATAGACCGGCAGCCCAGACCCTCAAACTCAAACTAACGAGATACCAATATCTAAGTATATAGGCATTCAGGTAGTGACATCGGCTGTTCAGAAATGTCTTTCTGCCTGTGACCAGCCTCTGCATATGCCTCTTGGGCAGGTCCATATTTTGATTAATATTTCACATTTTAATGAAAAGTGCATTTTCATGACATATTTCAATAATTACAATGACTAAAATGTTGAAATTAGCAGGATCCAATGTCAGGTCTACAGTATTAGGTTTCTGGAATATGGGCCATACATCTTATTTAATAAATATTTTACAACATGTTAAAAAAACCTCCATGTGCTATTGTCGTCGGCCAACTGTTGAAAAATGCATTTTCATGACACAATATTTCAATAACTACAATGACTATAATGTTGAAATTCGCGGAATCCATGGTCAGGTCTATGGTAAAGTAAGTTTCTCGAATATGGGCTATGCATCTCATTTAATAACTGTTTTACAACGTGTTAAAAAGCATACAATAACATTACATGTGTAATTTTGGTCCATATTTTGGTGAAAAGTGCATTTTCATAAAGTGTTATATCAAAGACTACAATACCTAGGATGCTGCAATTTGTGCAATCCATTGTCAGGACTATTGTTATTAGGCTTCATGTAAATCAGGTATGTATTTCACTATATGTTTTACAACATGCTAGATTCTCCTCCATGTGCTATTTTAATCAGTCCACTGTTGAAAAGTGCATTACGATGTTATAGTTAGCAGGATCCATTGTCAAGGCTACTGTTATTAGGTTTCCTAAATATGTGGTATGCATTTCATTTAAAAAATATTTTACAACATGTTAAAAATCGATCCATGTTCAATTTTGGTTAGCCACTTTTGTGGTTCTTGAAAAGTGAATTCTCATGACGTGATTATAATTATATCAAAAACTACAATTACCCAGGATGTTGCAATTTGTGGAATCCATTGTCGGGACTATTATGGTTCATGTATATCAGGTACATGCATTTCACTTAAATTAACAGAAAGTGAATTTATATTCCAATAAAATGGAAATCAACATTACCGGAAACACACCTATTATTTATGTTGGCCTTGTGAGGTAGATTCACCACCTTTAGCCTTCAACTCTCCAATCATATCTAGCGATTATTAGAGTAGAGGGACTTCGGACACTTACGTTAACCAGCTGTTTACGGGTTAATATATATGTCTACCATTCCTTCTGACTGTGTTTTGACCATGAATAACTAAACACATGATTTTATCATTGCTTCGTTCAAACATGACCGTTAACCAATCTAAATTGCATATCTGCGCAAAAAGTCGTAAATGTAACGTTTTCTGCAACTGCGTTTAGCAAATGTCCCCAGAATATTTATGTATCTTGACGCAAGCATATTTGCAGGTAGAAAATTGGGTATGCACCTAAAGTATATGGTCTTGTGCTACTGAAATCATTAATTATTGTAATGACAGGCGGCACATTTTTATAATAACCGATGTACCAGGAGCACTGTCCGAAGTCACAGGAACAGTGTCCGAAGTCCCAGGACCCGACACCTAGTCGGATTTATATTCGTTTCAAAGTATCTTACAACCTTTTGTAAAAAACAATGATAGTTTTTGTTACAAAAATTGTGTCGCATCAGTAGCCAATAGTTATTTGCCATTGTTAGGTTGACAATAAACAGGACCACCCCTGAAAAGTGTCCGAAGTCCCAGGACTTTACTATACTTTTAACGACATGTCGAAATTATTTTTAACGACATGTCGAAAGTAACATGAATGACAGCATGTAAACATGCTGTAATTCATGTTGTTATCTGTAACAGTATGACTTGTACCATTCAGTGATGACACTTGTCGACAATTGTGATTGTTACGTACGGACCTTACGGTAACACATGTAACTTGTGATATATTGTAACACCTGTAACTTGTGATATATTGTAACACCTGTAACGTGTGGCATACCGTAACACATGTAGTTAATGACATACCGTAACATGCGTCACACCGTAACACGTAACTTATAAATGATATACTGTAACACATGCAACGTGCGTAATTACGGTAACACGGGTAACTTGGCACACGTAACTGGTAATATACCGTAACACACACGTAACGTGCGACATACCGTAACACGTGTGACATACCCTTCACGGATGTTAATCCGGACGAACACAGAAACAAGAACAAAGTTATCCAAGTCAGTTCCATGGAGCCCACCGCGCCGCTCCGCCAAGCTCCCGGGGCCGCCATTTTGAACTCTGACCTCGTCGGATGTCTTAGGTGAGGTGCTGAGTCCTATACGAGAGGGCTGCGTCCTGGGGGACTTACTGGTATCTACATGTAGTCCTATATCTGAAACAGTGGTGTCATGCAGGCAGGCAACGGGAAGGCTATCCGAAACAAACACCATTTTAGGCACAGTCCCGTGAAAGACAGAGTCGTGTTCCTATCGTGTACGTAACGACATCTTTAAGAATTTGAGGAGGAAAATCGGTCTTTCGAGAATATCAAATGTTCCTCTACGAATGCTTAACGATTTCGTTACGAATACGTACAGTGTCTTCTGGAATATGACCCCGGGTTTGTTCACCGAGAAGTAACAACTGGCTGATGGCGTGACTTACGGCAATAAGTCCAGCACCCGAGATTACGAACGTTTTCTAAGTATGTATTGTTTTTGTGCTCAAGTCACGTGCTATGCTAAAAAAACATGACGTTTTATGAACAAAATTCTGAGTTGAGTATGTAATCGTACTGAGAAAAGTTTCATAATCTCGGGGCCAGGTAAACCTAAAACTGTATACACCTTTGGAAACTATATCAAACTTGATACTAATACTTTTCTGCTGATTTTCTTTCATTAAAAAAAAGTGAATTTTCTTATAATATTTAAAGTGGCAGAAATTAAATGGTAGATGAAGTCCAGTGTATATTAGACGAAGTCCAGTTTATATTAGGTAAACGAAGTCCTGTGTATATTTACCTAAGTCCGAGTGCCAGGGTATCAGCGGGTTAAGTGACGGGAATAGATCTCAGGGAATTAAATATCTCCCAGTCACGTTAATATCCACCGAACATGGAACAGCCCTTTTCATCAAGAGTGTTGTTTGTAGCGTCGCTGTTGTAAATACTCTTTGAGGTGGGTGACTATTCACTGGCTTAGTTTCACTGCACAATCAATCGGGGTGGGATGTTAGTTCTGATCTACAGTGTGTGGTACGGGTAGATGGAAGTGCATATCGAGTTGCGTTCGTGTGAATGTTTCTATTTGGCGTCGCCGAGTATGACGCAGTAGTTGTTTATTAAGTGCATTATTGAGTGCATTGCTATAGAGACCTATACATACATATTTATTTATTCAGGTGTGTCAAATTTAGTAACTAAAGTCTGAACAAACTCCAGTGCACACGATAAATGCAATAACCAATTTAAATTATGTTGTATACTAAAAATAGCTTCTTCGTATTTATTGTCAGTCTTTTAGCAATGCGTTTATATTCTGTATTGGTTAAGCTGATACTATATATATATATTTATTTTTTGAATTGGTGTTTAAAGTCGCTTTCTAGAATCTGTCACTAATATCACGACTTGTCAGTTTAGGGCAGGAGGAAACCCGCAACACCCGTAGCGGTGAATGTTGCAGCAAACCTGCGAGCACCGGCTGGTACTGACAAGACCAAGGATGATAACTGCATTGCTACTCTACAGTCAGTGCATCCTA
>JAUTBV010098622.1:0-16389 GCA_032361325.1 Lepetodrilus fucensis
ACTCCATTTTCTATCAAAAATTGAACAAATTTTTCCTTTCAAAAAATTCGATCAGACTTAATCAGACCTTCCTTAAGAACAGCAATTCAGATGTTTGCAAATACAATCGGTGTGCTTTAATTCTTTACCAGATGTTTGCAGAATGTTTCGTATAACTACTTTAAGAATAAAATAATCAAATGCTTATCTGTCTTTTCTAAAATAAATATTAAGGATAGTGGAATTGAAGGCTGATTGCTAGTACTTCTGGCACTTTAATCTGATATGGACAAGAGTAAAAGGCAAGGTGCCATTTTCAAGCGTGTATTTATACATATTGGTGCTTATGTCACTGAATCTATAAAACTATCTGTACTGGTTTTATTTTATGGGGAAATATTCATTTATGATTATTTTTTAATCTATTGAAATTATATCTTTTTTTTATGTGGGTTAAAAAAGCTGAAGAACGGTATCAGTAGTATTTTTTTGCTGATGGCTGGAGCTGAACTGTAGGGGTTTAGTCAACATAATACGAACACTTCCATGTGTGATTTATTAAATTAAGTCTCCAGGGCTTAATAATTACATGACTAGCCAATTTTAATAGCTACCGATAAAGCAAATCATAAAGATATAATAAGTGAGCTTCCCTATGAATAAAGTTACCCCAAGTAATCAACGTTGGATATTTTTACCCCTGCTCTTTTGTTCTGCAGCCGTATTATCTCAAGCATCAGCTGCCGAGCAGGTAAAGCCTTCTCCGCAGGCGGTTCTGGATATGGCAGGACAAGATGAATTTCGTGAAGTAAACAATGCAAATTTCGGTTATGTCGGTGGGCAGACTCGAATAGGTGTAGGTATTGATACTGAATTTGATGGTACGGCTGATATTAGTCATACTTTTTCAGAGTCGACAGATGCCGCGACATCGGGTGATGGCTGGATAGGATTTGATGTAAGCGGTGATGATAAAGGTGTTACTGCTGGTGGTGTAAGGCTTAACCACAACTGGGTTGGTCGTGATGAGCAAGGTCGCCCTCTACGCGTGAATAAGGTTTTTGGTGCTTATGATCGTAATTCTAATAAACACGATAAAGTTACCGTGGGCTATGGTCAGGAAATTGATACGGGTTTTTGGGAGGCTTATGTAGGAACAGGCTTGTCAGATAAACGACGTGTTGGTTTAACCTCAAGAGGTCGCGAGCTTTTTGAAAAGACTTATAAGCATAATGTAGGTGGTCAGGTAGGTACATTCTTACCAGATTCAAATATTAGAGTGCGAGGTGGTCTTGACTATGCATGGGATACTGAAACGGGTATAGGTGAAGATAGAGCTGAGCAAGTGACGATTTCAGCAGGTGTAGAAAAATTCTTCCAGGATACACCTCATAGTGTTGCTTTGGATGTTGAAGCTAGCCGTAAAGAGGGTGGCTATGATAAAGGCAATACAGATACTCGTGCTAATTTAAGCTATCGCTATGAATTTGGCTCTGATGGGGTTTATCAAAGCGGTGAAAAATACCGCCGTGTAAGAGTAGAGGTGCCAGGTCAGGCAACAGCTCCTAAGATAGTTAGAAAAGAAATTAAGACTCCTTATAAGCGTGCTGTTCAAGTTGGCTCTTGTCAATTACAGAAGGCTACTGTGGAGCTAGGTAGTGATACCTTCTTCAAGGTTAATAGCTCAAAATTATTACCTTCTGCCAAGACTCGTTTGAACAATGTAATTTCCCAAATACATCGCTCAGGCTATGAAGGTAATATCCGTATTACTGGAAATACCTGTGATATTGGTAAAGCAAAACATAATCAAAAGCTCTCAGAGCGTAGAGCCAATACGGTTAAACGCTTTATGGCAGCCAAAGGCTTTGATAAAACTGAGTTAGTAGCCAGAGGTTTAGGTGAAGAGCATCCAAAGTATGCTAATACGAAATCAACGCGTCATAAGAATCGCCGTGTGGATATAGAATATGTTACACGTGAAGGTAGCTGTGGCGGCGGTAATAAAACGGTTTACAAGACTGCTTACAAAACAGAATATAAAGATGTTGTTGTTAATCAGGGCGGAATTTCAAAGCCAAGTGTTACTTGGAGAACAGAAGCTATACCTTCCGAGCCTCTTTGGGTGAAACGTGCTTTACATAACAATATTCGCCATAGTCGCCGTGTTGATACTTATAGAACAACGGCAGGAAGCACATTAGGTATTGGCTTTAATAATCCTATTCGTGTGGTAAATGACGATGTTACAACCACCACCGCAACACCTATAACCATTGATGTTTTATCTAATGATACGGGTGAAGTGCTACAGGTTATTGAAGTGGGTCAGGCATCTAATGGCACAGCATCAATAGTTAATGGTGCGGTTGTATATACTCCAGCAGCTGGTTTTGTGGGAATAGATCAATTTACTTATACCGTTAGGGATCGTAATGGTAGTCAGTCACAAGGCACTGTTACAGTCACTGTTGAGTCTGTTGCCCCTGCAAATAATGTTGCCCCTGTTGCTCAGAATGATGAAATAGCAACAAATGTTAATGAGCCTATTAGTATCAATGTTCTTGCGAATGATACAGATGCAGATAGCGATACTCTGGCAATAACAAGTATTCAGCAGCCTGCTCATGGTACTGCGGCCATTGTTGATGGACAGATTCGTTATACACCAGCACAAGGCTTTAGTGGCACAGATAGTATTCGATATACCATTACCGATGGAAATGGTCATATCGTTTCAGCTACTGCAACAGTTGTAGTGGTAGGTAATACAGGTAATGGGCTGGTAGCACAGGATGATTCTGTAGCGACACCAGCAGGTGTACCTATCACCATTAATGCAATTAATAACGACAGAGGTGCAGAGGGAGCAACACTAAGTATTAGTGGAATTACCCAGCCATCAAATGGTACTGCGGCTGTAGTAAATGGACAGATCGTCTACACTCCAGCTCAAGGCTTCTCGGGCACAGATACACTGACATATACTATTACCGATGGTAATAATCATACGCAGACAGCATCAATACGTGTTGTTGTAACAGGGCGCACAAATGTTGCTCCGCAACTTCGTGATGATCGGGTTTCAACACCCATGAATCAGCCTATTACTATTAATGCAGTGGGTAATGATCGTGATCGTGATGGAGATACTCTTCGCGTAACGGCAATTACCCAGCCTTCAAATGGTACGGCTGCCATTGTTGGTGGTCAGGTTGTATACACGCCAGCACAAGGTTTCCTAGGTACAGATACATTGACGTATACCGTTACCGATGGTCATGATCATACTGCAACAGCGACTATGGTTATAACTGTTAGGGGTAGTGCTCAGGCAAATGTGGCTCCTGTAGCTCAAAATGATACGGTTACTATTTCTGGTGCTGAATCTACAACAGTAAATGTTCTTGGAAATGATAGTGATCCTGATGGTGATTCATTGATTATTACCAGCATCACTCAGCCTAGGAATGGTAGAGCTAGTATTGTAGATGGGCAGATTGTTTATACTCCAAATCAGGGGTTTACAGGAAATGATACGCTTTCTTATACCATTACAGATGGTAATAATCATATCCAGACAGCAACGCTAGCCTTGAATGTTACTGATAATACAGGTCCAAATGTTGAGCCAACAGTACAGGATGATATTGTAACAACATCAATGAATCAGCCTGTAACCATCAATGCTACAGGCAATGATAGTGATGCTGATGGCGACACGCTAAGTATTATCCGTGTTACCCAGCCATCAAATGGTACGGCTACAGTAAGAAATGGGCAGGTTGTATATACACCAGCTCAAGACTTCTCTGGTAATGATAGATTTACGTACACAGTCACAGATGGTAACAACCATACGCAAACAGCAAATGTTGCGGTTAGTGTGATTGGTGGATCTACAGTAAATGTTGAGCCAACTGTACAAGATGATGTCGCGACTACTACAGTCAATCAGCCTGTTACAATTAATGTGACTGGAAATGATAGTGATGGTGACGGAGATGCACTTAGTGTTCTTCGTGTAACTCAGCCATCAAATGGTAGAGCTACGGTAAGAAATGGACAGGTTGTATATACACCAAATCGTGACTTCACCGGAACAGATACTCTTACATATACCGTTACAGATGGTAATGGTCATACCGAGAATGCGACAGTTTCTGTAACAGTACGTGGTGATGGAACAGAGAATGTAGCTCCAATAGCCAGAGACGATGTAGCAACAACCCCTGCTAATCAGTCTGTAACTATTAATGCCTTGAGCAATGATAGCGATACCGATAATGATCAGCTTAGTATTATTCGAGTAACTCAGCCATCAAATGGTAGAGCTTCGGTAAGAGGAGGGCAGATTGTTTATAGACCAAATCGTGGCTTCACAGGTACAGATACGCTGACTTATTCGCTGAATGATGCTAATGGTCATACTGAGACTGCAACAGTGACAGTAACTGTTGGCGGTGGCGTAGCAGGAAACGTAGCTCCGGTAGCCAGAGACGATGTAGCAACAACCCCAGCTAATCAGTCTGTAACTATTAATGCCATAAGCAATGATAGCGATACTGATAATGATCAGCTTAGTATTACTCGGGTAACTCAGCCATCAAATGGTAGAGCTTCGGTAAGAGGCGGGCAGATTGTATATAGACCAAATCGTGGCTTCACAGGTACAGATACACTTACTTACACGATATCTGATGCTAATGGACATGCTGTAACTGCTGACGTATCAGTAACTGTAAGTGATGCGGGAGCAGCTAATGCTCAGCCTGTTGTTCGTAATGATTCAGCTACAACGACAGCAAACCAGCCAGTGACTATCAATGCCATGAGTAATGATAGCGATCCTGATAATGATACGTTGCGTATTACGCGTGTTACCCAGCCATCTAATGGTACAGCCTCGGTAAGAGGTGGGCAGATTGTCTATACTCCAGCTCAAGGCTTTACGGGTACTGATGCACTGACTTATACCGTTGATGATGGTAATAATCATACTCAAACTGCAAATGTCAGAGTAGTTGTATCAGGTGGTACTTCTGGATCTAACGCTGCGCCTGTCGCAGGTAATGACTCAGGTGCGTCAAGAGGTAATGCAGTAGCGATTGATGTTATGGTTAATGATAGTGATGCTGATGGCGATACGATGAGAATTACTAATGTTGGTAACCCTCATCATGGTACAGCAAGTATTGTTCAAGGATCTGTGTTGTATACACCTGAAGATGGGTTTACAGGTACTGATAGCTTCATCTATGCAATAACTGATGGACATGACCATGCAAGTACAGCAACTGTTACGGTAAATGTTATGCCAAGTACTTCAGGTAATAGAGCTCCTGATGTAAATGATGACTATCTGGGAACGATGCCAGCAAATGAATTGCTCGTGATTCGTCCATTAAATAATGATAGCGATCCTGATGGTGATGCATTGACTCTTGTATCTGTAGGGAACTCAAACTACGGAAGGATTACTGATAATGGCGATGGAACAATAAACTTTGTACCAGAGCGTAACTATTGTGGTCCAATAGAGATTAGTTACACTGTGTCTGATGGGCATGGTCATACTTCAACCGCAACTATACACACTATGATGAATTAAATAGGTAGTAACCTTATTCAAAGTGAGTAGTAAAAAAGCCAGTTTTTTAACTGGCTTTTTTTATTGTTTTCAATTTGGTAATAAAGGAAGATCCTGAAACAAGTGCAAAGCTATCATTGACAGGGTATGACTGCGCGCAGTTACTATCAACACATAGCAAGCTGGTATTAAACCCCATGCTTAACTGTGTGATGTATCTCAGTAATTTACATTCATATGGGTATCAAATTTTATATTTCTATACACAAGACCTGAGCTAATTTCGCGCTATTGTCGTCGTGACTTAATGTATCTTTCCTGCAATACTGTCCTTGTTCACAGCACCTAAAGGCTTAATTTCATACTGGCTTTCAAAGCGATTATTGTTACTGTCATACTTGAGCCGTGTGTATTGTTTTCTACCCAGAAGCTTGCCTGAAAGAGGGAAGATAAGCTGGCTGATGATTTTTGTATCCTCGTCGGCTGTGTTGTACTGGACATCAATACTCCATGTCAGCCCATGTTTGAAACGACCCCGAATATTGAATTTAGAAAAAGAGTCAATATCGTCATCATTGTGGTGAGCTTCTGCACCAAAGACGATACTGCTGTACCAAGTGTCATTAAGTTTAATACCGAGGTTTGTCTGTAATTTGGCTTTGATGGGGGGCGATGTAGGGAGTGCGGTGTCAGCAGGTTTATCAAATAGCGGGCTTCTATATTCGCCACGAATACTCCATGAAGATATTGTCTGCTCAAGTGACTGATCTGAATGTGTTTTTATACCAGGATAGTAAATGAAGTTTTGTGCAAAACCTGTTTTATTGCCTTTTCTGGAGCTTATGCCTGTTGTTGCTTGCAGTCTTCCCGTGGGCATAGAGGCAATGAATTCATAACCTATAAGCATACGTGATGCGCTAAACTGAGCATCTAGCCCCAGGGTTAGATTATTGATAATACCTGCCTGATAAAATCCACTTAGCAGAACACTATCAGCAAGATCAGCAGTTGTTTTTTCTTGCTGGTTTCTAGTCTTTCCAAGGCTGATTGCAAAGTTTGAAAGCCCGGGTTTTAGCAGCTGTGCATCGTAATATTGCTGTGTTGATTTCTCGGTTATTTTGCCAAATTCATCTTTTATGCGGATAATAATATTGTTCGCGCCATCGAATAAGCCAATATCCTCCAATGTATAAGTGCCAGCTTCTAGTAGAAAGCTTTTCTGAACTTGTCCATTAATTAAAATATCAACATCGGAGCTAGTCTCCAGAATAAAAGAAGCATTGGCTCTGGGCTTTATTTGTAGCTTTGGATCCATAAAAAAGGCTTTGCTTAAACTAATGCCTGTTAATGTATAGCTATCCTGAAACCCTCTTGTTCGTGTTGAGATATTTCCAGCTTGATAGCGGTAAAGCTTTTCTGGTTTGTCATAGGTGAGGATGGTATCAGCGGCATTCACCTTTCCATTATTAATGCCAACAGCACTTTCAAGCACTATATCTCGAATATTTAGACTTCCTTCAAGTCTTAGGCGTGGCTTTAGTTCCTGAGAGTAGTTTGAAATATCAATATCAGAATAAAGGTTAATATAGCCACTGGTTTTCCCTTTTATTAAGTGCTTATCAGAATGCAGCGATGCACTGGAATCTTCACTCATTGATAAAATACGTGGCTTACGTAATTCAGGGGTGATTGAGAGGTTTAAGCTGATATTGGCAACATCATAGTATGCTTTGATTTGCACTTTGGCTAAGATGCTAAAAGGGATTTTTTGCAGACCTTCTGTTTCTTTTTTGAGCTCCTGAAAAACATGATCTTTTAAGATGTTTTCAAGCAGGGGTAAGAGGTTATCTCCGACTCTATTGATCTCATTATCTTCATTACTAAAGACGTCAACTTCACCATGGCTAGTGCCATTGATAAGCAAGTCAGCAGTTACTTGTGAGGGGGTTATTGTCTTTTTCCCGAATGCCTTGGCAAAGAGTGCGCGCATTAAAGCACTCTGGTTATCATCAGCGAAGCTTTGCAGGGGAAAGCTAATAACAATGGCACACACTAATGCCTGCCATTTAATAAATGACAGGCATGGAAACTGTATATTGAATTTAAACATGCCCCAATACTCAGGTCACACAAATGGTTGTGTAACGTTATTCTCTAAAATTATTATTATTACCTGAACCCATTACTTTACGCATAGCGAAGCCATGAATTCAGACCTTAGAAAGGGGAAGGTAGTTATAAACTTATGGGTAGCTCTATCAATTTATGGTTCGTTTTGCTGAGGCTAGAATTCGCTATATTTCCGCTATTAAAGCGACCAATAGCTACGGCTATTGCTAACCTCTCTATCAAAATCTAACAAATTCTATCTCATAGCAATTCTGATCAGAATTAATAGAGATACCCTTATGTGCGTTTCAAACTTCCCTTCCAGTTGCCATTTACAAATCCAGCAGGAAGTGGAATGGTAAAGGTGCGAGTTGTCTTCGCTAAAATGTTATTACCCACTAGCCCTTTTAGATGTGCATTGTTTAACGTGAGTGTTTTACTTCCATTGCTTAATGTTAGCACCGCTGTCTTTAAAAGCTCATGGCGTGTGCCTGTATTATTCACCGTTACAACAAGCTTATTTCCACGTTGCTGAACATGTTGTACAACTAGATGACTAGAAGCACGAGGTGGCTGAACATAAAGAGAGCCAACCACTGTCATCAACATATTCAGCCCTGAACGGTTCTCTTTTTCTAATGACACATGCACTTGCTCGGCAATTAAACGAAATGCCTGTTCATGAGCAATTTTTGCATTCCCTAAATACTTAACACGTACTTTTTGTGTGCCATGCGCAGGGATAATCATTTGCGGTGGGTAGATGTTGAACTGGTTATCAGCAGGACGGCGGATTTCCTTATTGCCCTTTTGTTGTCTCGTTGTAATGTTGAACTGAACAGCAATTGGTTTGCCGCTGTTATTTGTAATACGAACAGTCTGGTTTGAGCCGCCACCAGAAGGTTTTAATACAAGTGATAGTGGTTCCATTTGCATGGCAATAGCTGGTTGACTAAATAGCCCTAAAGCGAGTAGGAAAATCAAAGATAGCAAACGAGTATGGAAAAAGTGTTGCATAACAAGCCCCTATGTTTTTGTTTGTAGCCACTCGATTTGTTACAAATGATGTGAGTGGATTATTTTTGTTATTAAGCAATGCTCAAATATTAACCATATGAGCAAATAATATCAAGAGTGTAACTGATTTAAGTGCCTTCGTCGTGTAAAAGTACTGGTTTTTCTTCCTCCCTTAATGTTAATACTTCTGCTCCTGACTTTGTTACTAAAATAGTATGCTCCCATTGTGCTGAAAGCTTGCCATCACGTGTGGTTACATTCCAGCCGTCATCTTGTTGAATAATATGCCGAGAGCCTTCATTGATCATAGGCTCAATGGTAAAAATCATACCTGGCTTTAGTTTGACGCCTTTGCCTGCTTTACCATAATGAAGTACCTGAGGAGCCTCGTGCATTTCAGCTCCAATGCCATGCCCGCAAAATTCATGTACAACGGAATAACCATGTTTCTCTGCATGAGTTTGAATGGTATGTCCAATATCACTCAGGCGCATATTAGGCTGAATAATCTGAATTGCTTTATAAAGGCATTGTTGTGTGATTTCAATAAGCTGCTGTGCATGGTTTGAAACTTCACCGACACAAAACATCTTACTGCTATCACCGATATAGCCATTTTTTTCTACGGTTACGTCAATATTGAGAGTATCTCCCTGCTGAAGAATTACAGAGTTTGAAGGCGTGCCATGGCAAATTACATGGTTAACAGAGGTATTAACAGAATAGGCAAAGCCGTATTGACCTTTGCTGGCAGGGCGGGCATTGAGTGTATGGGTGATATAGTCATCGCAAAAAGTGTCGATGTCCATGGTGCTAATGCCAGGCTTGATGATTGCACCTACAGCGCTAAGAACCTGCCCTGTAAGATTGCCAGAAATACGCATTAATTCAATTTCTTTGGCTGATTTTATCACGCCACAATGCCCTTGTTATTATTTGAGAGTAGGGTGCTGGGGTCTTTCTCTCTAGCTTCTTGTAACAATAGCTGGCACACATCTGTGTAGGACATGGCTGGGTTAGCTTCGGCAAGCATTCCAACCTTCATCCAGTGTTCGGCTTGTGCATTGATAGAGCGTGTCATTGCTTTGCTAGTGATGCGGGCTTGTTCATGCAGGGCATCTGATATTTTTACAATTCCCATTTTATAATCCATATATATTGTGTAGCTAAATATAGTTGAAGCATATGTTAATTGCACTATTTAAAATGGGGGATGTTCTGATATTATGCTGATCTCTTGATCAATTTAGATGATCACCAATAGAAGGTTTATATGATTTCGTTTCAATTTAAAGTCTTGGTTATTCTTGTCTTAACATTTTTTATGACTCCAGTGGTTTTAGCAAAACCACCACTACGATCCTATGAAGCGAGCTATGTTGTATTTAGTAGAGATAATAATCAGCTTGTTTATGTCACACCATTGCACAATGAAATTGTAAAAATACAGGCAAGAACGGGAAAAGTGATAAAGCGTATTCCTCTTGAAGTTGATCCAAAGTCAACACTGTTTGCCGCTACACCAGATGGCTTTAAGATACTGGCAGTACACGAAAGAGGAATTGATGTTATTCATAATGGCACGGGTAAAGTGCTAAGAACATTGCCACACCCTTCAGGTTCTTATGATTGGAAAGGCATGGTGTCAAAGCAGAGCGTTGATGGTGTGCTATTTGCTATTCCATCCATGAAAGAACGGCACCACAAGATTTATCTTATTCACACTGGATCAGGAAAAATCATTCGTACAATTGATATTTTGGGTGATGGCAAGAAAGCAAGCAATGCACGTTTAGCAGTGGATGCCATTGGTTTTAGCCCTAACAAGCGCTTGCTTGCGTATATGGTAAATGTAGGGAGTGAATCTAGGCTCTATGTTTATGATATTTCTCGGCAACAGCACTTGATGGATATTTTGATACAAAAAGGGCAGAGGAGTGGTGATGCCTATCGTGAAATGATTCATTTTACTCGTAATGGTCAGTATCTGGTTATTTCTGGAATTAATCAAAAGGTAGCTAATTTGGTTAACTTGGAAGATCAAAGTATAGAGAAGCTACCTTATGCTTATAGCAGCTTCATAGGTTTTACAACAGATGATAGGAAGCTGGTGATTGTTCAACCTTCTGAAAATAGTATTACGTTAAGAGATTTACAATCGGGCAAGAACAAGAAAATAGCGATGCCGACAGAGGCTGCCAATATGTTTGGTGATGCGGTTCAGAGTTTTGATCGTCGCTTTTTAGCCTTGGCATTGAAATCTGCGGATAAGGATAAGGCAAATAAGATCTTATTGCTTGATGGTAATTCTGGAGCAGTGATTAAATAGCTTTAGATTTTTACCACAAATGCACGAATGACACGAAAAAAAAGCAAATCATTTCGGGTGTTTGTGTGTTTTGTGGTAAAAATTCTACTTCCTAATCCGCATAAAGCTCGCAAACCTCGGCACTCCCTTCTGAGTTCTGCCAAAGAATTTATAGGTAATGACCGAACCAATTTCAGGTGGATTTTTCCTCTCCTCAAGTGTAAATCCAGAGCCAATCTTAAAGCGCAAACCAGCCTCATCCTCAACCACTAGCGAACCCATTAAACCAGTGAATTTACCCTTGCCTCCAAGGTATTGCAGCACACGTGCCTCAGCATCCTGATATTTCTTAACCTTCAGTAAATCCTCACTACGTCCAGAATGATACGGTGCATTCACGCGATGTAGCATCAAGCCTTCACCACCTTGTGCTACTACATCATCTAGTCGTTGCATAAGCTCTTTGTGGTCTTGCAAATGATATTGCTTAATGACTTTTACATGAGGGATATTGAGAGAATTAACCAATGCTTCCATCCCCTTAACCCGCTCACTAAATACGCCACTGGACTCAGGAAGCTCAAATAGCATGTAGCTCACTTGCCGCCACTCACTATCTATCGGCTTATTTTTACGCACAACACTGACAACTTGCTGAAACTTATTTCGTGCAATCCACAGCTCCCCATCAAGAGGCTGGCTGGGCAGGTTTTTCGTAAACCATTGCGGTGAATGAAAAATATTCCCTTGCCGAGATAGCAAGTGTTTCCCATCCCAATATGCGCGTACTCCATCAAGCTTTTCACTAACAAGATACTGCTGAATATTAACCGATTTACCATAGACTTTAGCCAATAATAAATCGGGTGAGGATGAAGGTTTGGCGCAAATGCTCGATGAGAAAAAGAGTAGAGCCGCAAGGTATATGAGTGAGAGAAATGGATTCATAACGTTCAGCGTATCGCTATATTAATCGAGAGCCAAACTCGTCTGATAAACACCTGTCACTATATTCGTGCGCTTATCATCATTTTCTTATACACTGTTTTGCCATTACATCTCAATGCTATCCAACACTTCCAAAGCCATGAATATAGCTCAGCCGATTCGTGAAATTCCTTATAACTACACCTCATTTTCAGACCGTGAAATTGTCCTGAGGCTACTCGGGGAACGTGCCTGGGAGGTTATCGACAAACTACGCGGTAAGCGTAAAACCAGCATATCTTCCAACATGTTATTGGAAATGCTGGGTGATATGTGGGTGGTGTCTCGTAATCCTTATATTCAGGATGATTTATTTGAGAACGAGAAAAGACTGGCTTCCCTTGTAAGCACCATGAAAGACCGCCTTGACCTGATTGAAAGTAGGGCAGGCGGTAATGAGCTAACGCTAGAATTAGTAGGCATCGCTCATATTTCAGTAGAAAAGTTTACACGCTGGTTTCCTACCTACGCAGAGCTACGCAAAAAAGCAAAAAAGAAATTCCGTAAAATCACCCGAAAAGACAATATTTGTTTCGATGGTTTGGCGCGTGTCTCCCATGTTACTGACGCAACGGATTGGCGTGTTGAACTCCCTTTTGTTGTCTTAACCCCCGATACAGAAGAAGAAATTGCCGAATTGGTGCAGGTTTGTATTGCGCTTGGCTTAACCGTGATTCCTCGTGGCGGTGGTACGGGCTACACAGGTGGCGCAATTCCACTGGATGAAATGAGCGCCGTGATCAATACGGAAAAGTTGGAAGCGTTGAGTGAAGTAGCGCATCGCACCGATTTAATTGGATTAGAAGATAAAAGTATCCCTGTTGTACGTTGTGGAGCTGGCGTAGTCACGCGCCGTGTTTCAGATTTAGCAGATCGTCAGGGGCTTGTTTTTGCGGTAGACCCAACCTCGCAAGATGCCTCAACCATTGGCGGCAATGTTTCCATGAATGCAGGCGGAAAAAAGGCTGTGTTATGGGGAACGACACTAGATAACCTCGTATCATGGAAAATGGTTACGCCTGATGCAACGTGGTTAGAAGTCACACGTATCAATCACAATCTCGGTAAATTACACGATCAGGAAACCGTAGAATTTCAGGTCGTTCGTTATGCCCGTGATGGTAAAACGCAAGAAGGTGAAGCAGAGATTTTAGCCTTCCCTGGCGGCTTTTTCCGTAAAGAAGGCTTAGGCAAAGATGTTACGGATAAATTCCTTGGCGGCTTGCCTGGTATTCAAAAAGAAGGTTGTGATGGGTTAATCACCTCGGCAGAATTTATCCTGCACGTCATGCCAGAAAAAGTACGCACGGTTTGTTTAGAGTTTTACGGAACAGATTTGCACGAAGCAGTCCCCGCGATTGTTGAGGTTAAAGATTATTTAGATGGCAACCCCGATGTATTACTTTCAGGGCTTGAGCATCTGGATGATCGCTATGTAAAAGCCGTGAAATACACGCCTAAAGGCGCACGCGGCACACTGCCAAAAATGGTATTGATTGCCGATATTGTGGGTAATGATGAAGACGCAGTTGCCAAAGCGGCATCGGAAGTTATCCGCCTTGCCAATGCGCGTAATGCCGAAGGTTTTATTGCCATAAGCCCAGAAGCCCGCCGTCAGTTCTGGCTTGATCGAGCGCGTACAGCCGCGATTGCAGCCCATACCAACGCCTTTAAAATTAATGAAGATGTAGTCATCCCACTGCATAATCTTGCGGCTTATAGTGAAGGTATTGAACGCATTAATATCTTCCAGTCCATGAGTAATAAGATGCGTCTGGTTGATGAAATTCAGCTATGCCTTGAGGGTGAGAATCCTGAGCTAAAGAAGGTTCAACACTACGAAGCCAGTAGTGAAAATGATGCCATCTTACAGACCAAAAAAGTTCGAGCAAGAGAACACTTACAGCAGACTCGTAAACGCTGGCAGGCAATTGTCGATAATTTTGATAAGCCAGCAAGTGAAGTTACCGACTTATTGAAGAGCGAAGAACAAGCCGCTATTCGTGAGGGCGATAAGCTGATTAATTTGCTGTTGCGTAAAGATTTAGTGATTTCCTATCGTCAGGAAGTAACGCAATTTATTAATAAAATATTTGCAGGGCGAGAGCTAAAACCATTGCGTGATCGTGTGGATGTGCTGCATAAACAGGTACGCTCTAGTCGTTTATTTGTGGCATTACATATGCATGCAGGTGATGGCAATGTGCACACAAATATCCCTGTAAATTCCAATGATTACAATATGATGCACGAGGCGGAGCGCATTGTAGATCAGGTGATGGAACTAGCGCAGTCGCTTGATGGTGTTATTTCAGGTGAGCATGGTGTGGGGCTAACCAAGATGCAGTATCTTGAATCCTCCACCATCGAAAGATTTGCAGAATATAAGCAGGATATTGACCCAGATGGTCACTTTAATAAAGGCAAGCTGATGCCTGGCTCTGGCTTGCAAAAAGCCTATACGCCTTCATTGCGCTTGCTGGAACGTGAAGCGTTATTGCTTGAGCATACCGAGCTAGGCGCACTTAATAATGATATAAAAGACTGCCTGCGCTGTGGCAAATGCAAGCCCGTGTGTAATACGCATATTCCTCGCGCCAACCTGCTTTATTCGCCACGAAACAAGATATTGGCAACAGGCTTGATGATGGAAGCTTTTTTATACGAGGAGCAAACCCAGCGCGGAATTTCACTACGTCATTTTGATGAAATGAATAACGTTGCAGATCACTGTACGGTCTGCCATAAATGCCTCTCACCATGCCCTGTGAATATCGACTTTGGTGATGTGAGCGTGTTGATGCGTAAGATATTGCTTGATCGAGGCAAGAAACGTCGCAACCCGATTACATGGTTATCCATGACGTTCTTGAATATCAAAGATCCAACTACGATTAAGCTGTTACGCATGGCTCTAATTCAAGTGGGCTATAACGCTCAGCGTATGGGGCACCAGCTTTTCAAACGCTTTGGTCTGCTGAAAAAGGGCATTCCAGCCACTACGGTTGATAAAGCACCTATTAAAGAATACGTGATCGAGTTTGTGAAAAAGCCGCTACCGCAAGGGTTACCTTCACGCACTACTCGTTCCATTTTAGGGCTAGAAGATAGTAATACCATTCCTGTGCTTCGCGATCCTGAAAAAGAAGGTGACGCTGTATTCTATTTCCCTGGCTGTGGCTCAGAACGCCTATTTAGTCAGGTAGGTCTGGCAACGCTGGCAATGCTACATGATATCGGTGCAACAACCGTATTACCGCCTTCTTACCTCTGCTGTGGTTATCCGCAAAATGCCTCGGGTGATATTGAAAAAGGTACGCAAATTTCTACTGAGAATCGCGTTCTCTTCCATCGTATTGCTCATGCACTGAGCTATCTAGAAATCAATACCGTAATTGTTTCCTGCGGCACGTGTCTGGATCAGCTTTTAAAATATGAATTCGAGCGTATTTTCCCTGGCTGTCGTCTGCTGGATATTCATGAATATCTAAAAGAAAAGAATGTCACTCTTGACGGTACAACAGGCACACAATATCTCTATCATGACCCCTGCCATAGTCCAATAAAGAATTATGACCCTACCGCTTTAACCTCAGAGCTTATGGGAAAAGAAGTGATTTTATCTGACCGTTGCTGTGGTGAAGCAGGAACATTTGCTGTCAGTCGCCCCGATATATCCAGCCAGCTTCGTTTCCGTAAGGAAGATGAAATAAAGCAAGGTGTTGAGGCATTAACGGGAGAACAAAAAGCAAAGCCAGGTAAAGTGAAAATGCTTACCAACTGCCCAGCTTGTCAGCAAGGTTTATCACGCTATGAAGATAGCACAGGCATTGAAGCTGATTATATTGTGGTGGAAATGGCGAATGAATTGCTAGGTGAAAACTGGCAGCAGCAGTTTATTGATAAAGCTATTAATGGTGGGATTGAGAAGGTGTTGTTGTAAATTGTTATTTTATAGTTTGGTATGAGGATGTTTTATAAGCCCTGTTAGGCAAAAACTGAAATGGTTGTATTTTAATCATATGTCTTATGATCAAGAATTCTTTGTACAACGATGTTAAAGCATGTATTAAAATCATGATTTTTTAGCTATGGGCTAGCGGTGCAGTTTCTCAAGGGAAGAGTTCTCATAAGCTGTTGTCGGAGTATTATTTATTGGTTGAATTTATATTTAAGAAAAATACAGATATAAATATTCATAACCATCAAGAGCTTATATGGGAATTTATTCCTACATAATGGGTTATAAGGATAAGTGGTGGTATGCTGACTTGGTGAAAACAATGAATTACGGGGCTTGTATGAAAATCACACATGATTAGCGGGATTCCCTATAATATTGTTTTGTGGGATGCTAGTCCCATAAAACATGCTGTTATGTGTCTGCGACGCAAAAGCA
>JAUTBV010098633.1:0-33651 GCA_032361325.1 Lepetodrilus fucensis
ATATGTGAAGGGGACACTTAATAGCCACGTTCGCTGATGTACATTGTGAACGGGGGGAGAGAGAGAGAGAGAGAGAGAGAGAGAGAGAGAGAGAGAGAGAGAGAGAGAGAGAGAGAGAGAGAGAGAGTTATAGTTTATCATTGCTGCGGGAATCTTTCACCCATTTGCAATGGAGAGGAGAGAAATAGATTGAGGGAGAAAGAAGAGAGAAAAATAGAGAGAGAAAGAGAGAGAGAGAGAGAAAGAGAGAGAGATTTATAGTTACTGCAGGAATCTTGAGGGAGAGAGAAGATAGAAAAAGAGATAGGAAGAGAGAGAGAAATAGAGTTATAGTTTATGATTGCTGTGGGAATCTTTCACCCATTTGTGAAGGAGAGAGGAGAGAAATAGATTGAGGGAGAGAAAAGAGAGAAACAGAGGGGAAAGGATAGAGAGAAAGAGAGAGAGAAGAAATACACACAGAGAGATAAAAAAAAGAGAGAGAGCAAGAGATGTCCAGTGGATTTCAGCCACATAGTGGGCAGTGGGTTGGTTGTTGATGGTCTTGGATCTGGTCGTGCTGACCACTGTTAACTGGAATCATGGACAGTCGTTCAAACATTGATTCCTGGGTCAGGCATAGGCTGCCGTGTAGAAGTGTGGCGTACATCCTATTAACCAATATACTGTGTGAGTGAAAGAGTGAGTGTGTGAGTGAAAGAGTGAGTGAGTGAAAGAATGCATGATGTTTGAAAGTGATAAAATCATGAAACTTAGTGAGTGAATAATTAAGACATTTTCCCCATGTAGTCCTGTATTTCAGAAATATCTCATCAATTTGTTTATAGTAGGAAGAAAACGGAAATAATCTATGAGTTACCGTAAAAGCCACAAGCCAAGGCTGCTGCTGATAAGCACTGATGGTAACAATAAACTAGACATAATAATATTGCAACCATGTAGGCAACTGAATTGTCCCCAGATGTCAAACTGGTGAACACCATTACAGAGAAAATACCTAACAGCCATAAACCTTCAAATTCACACATTCAGCCAAACAAAACTCCAATACAGTAAAGATTATGCAATAATTCTGTACAGAAAGTCACTTCAGCCAACAATAACATGCATTGGCAACATATTAATATACATACTTTCTTTATCCAGAACTTATTCTGCCGTTGTCCATAAGACTGATTTCATAATCTAAATCTTGCTCGTGGATTTCAGATCTAATCTGGATATAAGATTGGCTATTTGTAAAGCATGGCGCACACGAGCGCCTGCGTCGCGCTTGTGTCTGCGTTTATAGATGCAAGAATACAGACGCAAGCGCAACGCAGACGCCCGTGTGCGCCAGGCTTAACCTATATGCTTTAGAAGGTCTTTATGATACTACTATGGTCCCCTCCAAGACAAATGTATGTCTAGAGTCATTGATAATAATTTTAACGATTGGTAATGGTAGATAAAAATAATAATACATGAAATATACGGATATTCATTGAATTTCCAAACACCATATTGATCAGGTTTTTCAATATGCTAGTTGGAAATGCAGAAACAATATTGAAAAATATACATCTGTCTGACATGGTCCAACCGACCATTGTCTTCATACAGCCAGGTGTTAACCATTGTGTTATTTTCATGTATCTACTGTTAACCCCTCGACATTCTTACAAGCTGTGTTACTTTAGACACAATCTTTCCTTTTCCTAAGGATAATTAGGAAAATGTGTTTTCTGTCTTTACCAAGATCAATCCCGGGAAGTAGGAGGAAACTCATGTCATCAGCCATGTCAAATGAGTGACCACTGGTCAGAACAGTTATTGACCACTGAATGGACAAAACATGTTTTATAGGGGTCCTATACAATGCCTAGAAGTGTGTGAATAATTGCTGCAATCCAAATACACATCCAAGCGGCATTTCTCTTCCACGATTCTGGTCATCCACAGCTGGAGGCTGCAATTGATAATTGCGGAAAAGAAAAAAAATCATCCTAAAATTGCAGAAAAATTATCCCCAAATTGGTCGAAAAATAATCCCAATATTGCTGAAAAGTCATCCCAATATTGCTGAAAAGTCATCCCAAACATGAAATATTTCTGACATCTCGTAATCATCAGTATCTGAGAATATTCAGATAAAATGAATTAAATTTCAAGACTGAAAATATTTGGATCAATATCATAAAACAACATATATACTAAACCATAACACGGTAGGATGAAAAAAAGTGACGAGATTTCACAAATGTACCATTATCAAGGGAAATAATCCCTTAAGCATCGCTCTTAGATACAGCACACTATCTTCCATACCACTTGACATTCCATCTTCCATACCACTGGACATACTATCTTCCATACCACTGGACATACTATCTTCCATATCACTGAACAAGTGGCCACACCAAGCAATGGAATGACCATATTGTTATTATGGGCATCTAGTCCCTTACTAATCAAACTCGTCCAACCAGAAAATATAATATTTCCACCAACGTGACAGCGCTTAGCACAGCAAACAGCAAAAGGCTTTGAGCTGATGGAACAGTATGAACAAATAACATTAGAACAAGTTAATATTACAATTAGTAATTTTCCATAATGAAACAAATGATGATCCTGAATTCAGTATTGGCTCTGCTTTCTTACAAGATGGCAATTTTCATCAACACATCATTAGGTAGTAAATCTGATACAAGAGGAACAGATTTCCAATTTCAGCTGATTGCTCTAAGAAAGTCAATATATTTTCTATCAATACAATCTGTCCACTATAAAATTAATAAAGGGTCAATGTCATTGCTTGATTAAGCATGTGAAAAATATTACCAGACATCCGTATGATAACAAATATCTCAATATCTATATCGTTATGATGATAAATATCTCTGTTATCTCCATTATCTCAAGATCCCTCTATCTCAATGTCATCCTCCCAGAGGCCAAACAGGATACAGTTTGTCAGTATCTGTCTGTGTTACGTAACATCCTTACATGTGACCCAGTATGAGAATGTAGGTCATTTACTGTTACTTCTAATACTACATAATCTACCGCCATTTGCTATTTATATATAATACAAATACATAACGGTTGGTTACTGTATAATAGAGGACTCTCATAACATGAATCCTGAATTTCCTGTTAGCTGTACATGTTAAGTATGTTAATAACATTGACATCTAGAGACATCAGACTTCAAGATGTTCCTGGTAAGATGTACAGGTAAGATTTCAATAACATTTCATAAAATATTTGTGACAAGAATTTGTACCACAATATTGAATCTTGAAACCAAGTTAAACAAATTTATAATAAATTGTAAAATAAGAAATCGTAAAAGTTTATATATACATAATTGGCACCAAATTTTGAATAACTGTGAAATTGTCATCAGAATTTGCATTAATTACCAACACAGATTTAATATTTGCTCAGTAGATTTGGGGCTTATGCCACCTTTATTACTGCAGATTATGGAGGCAGTCTGTTTGTAAAGTTCTGATAATGACGACCAGGCAGGTGAATTCTCCAAATAGCACTACTTGACCTTGACCTCTGCAGTGCCCAGTGGTCATCAAGGTGACAGTGACCAGGGTCTGGGAGCTAGGGTGTACTCCTGGGTCAGTTGTACTGGACAACACTGGCTGGACTATCAGCAAACACCAGTAAATAAATAATCCTGTCCAGGCCTGGCAAGAGATCAGCTCTCAGTCATTTACTGTTATATATGGTCGGTGCTATACTTAGAATGAGAATAATATTTGAACAGTTCAGACCCATTCAGCGTAGTTTGTTTTGTGGAAAATTATGCTTTTAAAAAGTAGTACAAGAAAGCGGTCATTTAGTTAACTTGAAATTAAATTTGATAAGGGAAATTAATAACAGCTATACAAAAAAAAATAGCCAAGAATTAATAAATTTGTCTTCATAAATGTCATAGCTATTAATAATTGGTATATCACATGCGACAACATGTATGGTTTAATTAAATTCTTTGACATGTATTGTTACTTTTTTCTTGTGTACTTTCTTTTTGTATGTATGTAGGAGAGTTTGCAAAGTGGCAACTGGCTCCTTCACCATGTGGACAATGAAATATCATACATATACACCTTCCATATACAAATATTGGAATATCATGACCAGACAAAGGTTAGACTAAGACAACAAAGAACACTAAACATATCCAAGTAAACTCATACTGTAGACATGGCATCAAAGCTTTCTGACCAACATCAATTCCAACGATTGTCGTATTCAAAGGAAGAGTTCAGATACAGGTTTACTCTTTGTCCATTTTTGTTCAAGTAATGCTTATTGTTTACAGTAGCACTAATTCCACCGAGCTTTAACTTTGGGATTGGATGGTTACATCATTACACTAGTTGCTGTGGTTACATTACCACTCCAAAGGAGAAATAGTGCCAGTACCGTTGTCTTAGTCTTCAATGTACGTCATAGAGTATCAATGTCTTAGCCTTCAATGAACATCATAGAAGTTTCATAACCTGATGAATAAGAAATTCTGATGTCATACATGTGTTATCATGTGAGATAATTCTGCCAAGATATACTGATTAGAAACGTAATAATGCTTGCTAATTGTATCAAACACCTTTCTGTTGTTTATATGACAAATACCATGTAATAAATGAGATGTGCGTCGTCATCTTTCATGGTGCCATGAAGGTAGTGGGGGGTCACAGTACCAAATTTGCCATCAATACATTGATGGAATTCAGTGGCACCATGAATGAACATTATTCAAAATGTCATTCTGTAAATGACAATTTTTATTTAATGGCTTGACATGTTTCAATATCAGATAACAATATAGTTGACACTGTTCTAGTCAACTTGATGATTCCAGCTAAAAAATAAAATAAAAATAAAAAATTTAAAAAAAATAAAAATTGCTAGACAATGTTGCTGTTGTTATTAAATGAAGGTCTACTTGTATCACTGTTAAACTGCTTGGCCTACAGGGTGTACCCCCTCACTATGTGTGTTGTCGAGTTCCCAGCTGTTCTAGAAAGGCCAACACGCAAGGGTGATGCAGGTGGGCGTGGGGGTGGGGGAATTACGTTCAATAGTCATAATCAATAACTGATCCAATTAAACCCTATGACCTCGAACAGTACGTCTATCACACACAGTTGCAGTCGGATCAAATCGATATTGCCAATACATAAATTTGGGAGACCAATATTTGGGTTCATAACTGGTCACACATATGTTCTGATATTCACATAGCAGCATATTACAACTTATTGTAATGTAAAGTAAAGGATATATCTCTCAAAGGAACAATTGATTAGCAATGACAGCTGTTTATTCATTGCTGAATGGTGAACCTTGCCAGAAGGGCCTGTATCTGATTTTCTTTCCTCTCTGGAATTGACAGAGATCAAAATTAACACTAGCCTGCTAGCCCAGGCCATTTCTCCCAATGCTAAAGGCATCCTAAGGGCTAGTAGAAATTCATGACATTTGTTATTTGTATAACTATTCGGGCTAGTAAGTTTAAGTTAGTTTATAACTTAATTTGATCACTCTTTAATGGGCCTTGGTACTATACTCAGCTGATATTTTTCTTATGTGTGAATTAAAAAGATAACCTTTCATTATGTATTTTGAAAATAAAAATAAATATAAATGTAAATAATCAATTAATAAATAAAAAGAAAGAAAACAAATCCATGAAATATTGGGTCCATACTGAATTATTTTACTACCATTCCTGACTCTTTCCTTTTCAATCTTCAAACCGAATCAATAGCATAATTCAAGAAAGATCATCTACATGGAAAACAAACAACTTTACCAAACTCCAACATAGCATTGGATCCAACAATTATTTGAATTATTGTAATTGACTGAGAATCCTGGACCAAGGTCTCTACAAGTGAAGAGCAGTGATAAGATAGCATGATGCAGAGCCAATTCTTTCATCCTTTCAATTAATGGCTGCAGTCCCGTGCTGGATGGACACAGGCTGACTGGGTTTCAAAGGCCAATAGATTGGGGATGTACCATCAGATGAGGCTGGCCATGAGAAGGATTCTCTCGCCTTGCAATCTTGCCTACACATCAAACCTTGCAGCACCCACACATACCAAGGTGTACTGTACACCAAGATCTGCATTTCAACGGTATGAATTCTGGAAGATATATTCATTCTGAAGGTTCATTATTGTATTGTCCTTCTTGGTAAACCTTTTGATAATAAAGTTATTTAGATTCAAGTTTCAGTTTTTGATTATTTTTTTCTTTCTGTTTCTGAAATGGTTATCCAAATCTGCCTTTTAGATTCATTGATTGATTGATTGATTGATTGATTGATTGATTGAATTAGTGCTTTACCTTGCAGTGGAAATATTTCATCCCTATGCAAAGTTTCTCATCTAGATTTAGAGTTATAATTCCAATAGACTTGCATAAGCCTGTAGACTACCAGTTGTATTTTCTTGCATAATTTACTATAATAAAACTGACCCAAAGCATCATCAAAATAGCCATTGCAATGATTCAACAACAACATATCTTTATTTTGTTTTTCTTTTCTGGAAACTAAATTTGAAATTTAATGCTTTTTGAAATTCAGTTAGTTCTCTTGTTACCATGTTTAAGCACAGTGAGTTTCATATGCAGCAGGTAGGCCTGGTAGCCTAAGTCTACTAAGAGAACATACTGGCCAGCACTGGAGAAACAGGCCGTGACCTATGATGGCTAGATGTGAGATGAAGGGCAGATTCCATGAATACCAATGAAGACCCATCAAAGAGGATATCAAAGCAAAATATTTTCCCATTCTTTTCAAAATTGGTGTTTAGAGCCACTTTCAAGATTCTTTCACATATCACAGCTTGTCAGTTTAACTCTCTCCATGCTGGAGGCAATTGGAGATGCCCTAAAGAGCAGTTCTTGTGCCAAATCCAGTAGGGAGAGGGTTATGGCAAGAGTAAACTAGCAATATCTGTAGCTCTGAATGTTGCTGTAAACCTGCAAACACCGGCTGGTACTGAAAGACCAATGATGCTAAGTGCATTGCCCCTCTACAGACAGAGCATCCCATCATGATCGCATCGTTTGCAAACATTGATGCCGGGGCTCCAGGGATGGGATTTGAACCCGAGGCCTTTGGATCTGAAGTCCAACGTTCTGAAGATGCAGACCGTGACATATGATGGCTAGATGTGAGGTGGAGGGCAGATTCCATGAATACCAATGAGGACCCATCAATGAGGATAATCAAAGCAAACAGTTAACCATGACACTGGTAGAGGTAGTGACAAGAATGACACTCGGGATACCTGCTATTGCCACTGCTGCTGGAAAAATGGATTACCGTACAATTATATTAGCCTCAGCATATAATATATCAAGGTTGAGCAGATGAAATGTGTGTGTGTAAATATTGGTAACAGTTCATAACAGCAGCTGTAAAGTGTAAAAGGCTATTAGTGACAGATGGAAACTGATTATATATTTTTTTCCAATTGCCATAGGCACAGCTTGTCTTACCAATGATTTTAATATGATGTAAGAAATAGATATTTGCAGACACAACAACAAAAAAGCACCCCCAAAAAAAGAAAAACTCAAAAACTCAAGAATATTCTGAAGATATGTGAAATAGTATGTTTAACCCTCTCCCTGCTGGATTATGCAAAGATGCAGCTCTTTTTGGCATCTGCAGTTGCCTTCAGCATGTTGAGGGTTATGAATTTGCATAGATTTGGACTTGAAATATAGAAATGAAAAACATTCAAAAACTAATCTTTTCCAATCACAGATCATCCAGATCAGTACAACATGTGTTGGCATGTAGATATCCACCATGTTTCAGGGCTTCACAGTATTGGTGAGCAAGTTCCTCAGGTATTGTACACATATGTGTAAATCTCATTATATCTGGGGGTTGGCTATTTCATCTCAGCTGCCCCATGCTTCTCACATTCCAGATCCTCACCACTGGAGGAACACCTGACCATCGCCAACAAGCAGACACTTCCAGAAAGCATCTCCTAAACCCACAGCGCGCCTCGCTGAATGCCTAAGTCCATGTTCACTGCCTCACTGCATGCCTAAGTCCAAGCTCAATGCCTCACCTGCATGCGTCATAAAAACCCCGACTGGAAGGCCTACCTGTGCAGCGAGAGGCCGGGGAGAGGCCGGGGCGTTAGTGGGCCATTGCTTCGCCACCACCCTCTGACCCAAGGTACTGGAACCACATGTATGACCCCAGGGAACAAAATGTCAGGAGTCAATGTCTTGCCTTAGATCCATATCCTGGATCAAGAAATATCCAGAATTGCACAAATCACGGGAATGTACCAACATAAAACCTGGGGAATTCATGAATGTTATTTAGTTCCGATTCCTTAGAACATATGAGAAGTCGTCTTTTTCATGAGAACTGAAAAGTACATTTTGTCCACATACAATTCTACCACTGCCAGTTACGCATTGAAATTTACATTAATGAATTCTTTTGATTTTCTCCAGAAGTAAAGAGTAACATTTGATTCCATGTGCTGATTATGTTGGTAGAAAAGGGTTGTTGACATGCCAAGGGAAATGATTGGAGCATACTGCCAGCTGTTGGCCAAGACAACTTGTTTATAGAGTGCAGAGGTAGTATTGACTTGGGCTCATCTTACTTTCCTAATGGACTCCTAGTTTGTGGTGGGCCTTGCCTCCTCAGCTAACCATTTTCTACTAAAATCTTTAAGCTGTTTCAAAGTGGCATTAACCATCATGGATCTAGTGTTAAGTAAACATAAGTAGCTAAGAAATTCCTTGCAATCTGGAACGAGAATATTCAAAGATAACAATGCGAAGATGAAAACTGGGTATGGATTATGTATTTGAAAAAATAAGATTTGTATGAGAATATTCAAAGATAACAATGCGAAGATGAAAACTGGACATGGATTATGTATTTGAAAAAAAAAGTAATTAAATAATCAATCTTATTAATCTATTTGTTGACAAAACATAATTTAATAAATCAGAATAAAGCTGAATATCCTGAACTTGCATTACAAAACAACCAAGAATGTCTAATATTTTCTTAATAATTAATAATAACAAAATAAGGTAATCTATAACATAATAGATCACATTAGTTCCAAATGAAAAACCACAATTAATAAGCATTATAATCCTAGACCATACATGCCGACGGGCTCATTCTTACTGTGAACGATCAATTCTATTCCGCCCCGTTTTCAATGGATGTACAGCAGGGAGAACACCCAGCTATCTTCTCAAGCTGCTTAGCTCCCATAGGACTACAGAAGTACAGGCTGACATCTCCGTGTACATCCAGTGTACACATGCTAGCATCCCAGGACGTGGATGTGGGAGAATACGGGCCTCCGCGTGGACAACTAGGATACGGGTATGAATATACAGAATCCCGAGACGCATTTGTGTTGGAAGAAATAGGTGGAAGCCATGGGATATTTTTGTACATAACTATTATATGACCATGTCAGACGCATTCATTATGACCCTGATGATAAGTTATTTTACAGTATGAGATCAGTATCATACAAATATTTTTATCATCATTTAATTTACAATAAACAATATGATGATAATAATAATATTTTTCATTTATATTATAACTAAGTTTAGGATTATTATTTTTATATTAACAAACTTAATTTCAATAATTTAAAATAAATAAACTTGTTTACACTTTTCCTGTTATATTAAAATAATTCAATAGATAAATAACTGAAAGATTATGCAATGCCCATATAAACAAACATTCTGCAAAGTTTTCATCTTGCCATGATTATTCAGACAGAAACACAGGTGTCGAACACCTAGGATCTCAAATTTCTTACTGCGCACAGTAGAACAAAAACATGGGAAAACTGTTAAACTCAAGTCAATAAACTCTCGGGTTTCCTCTGTCACATCAGATTCAATATGATGAAACATGATTGACGATAATTTGATCACGTTTTTATGTCCAGGACCTGAAATTTGTAACAGAATCTACACACTGGCAACCAGACACCCCCTGTGCTTATGTTGGGACCGAATGTATATGACAGTTTATGGCCAGCCAAAATTCGATAATACCAAGTTGTCTGCAGAGGATGTGCTTGGGCAAAATGGTAGTGAATTAATAGCAATAGTCATGAGTGCAGATATACCACTGTGGACCTTCTGCAGCAGTTGTAGCACAAACAGAAGATGACGGAGATCTGCAAGGACTATTGATTTGTGTTGTAGTTCAGAAAGCCATGTCATTAGCTCACTAATATGTATTGTGTTTCCATTCCATTGGCAAGAGAATACCTTGACATTAAAAAACATTTGATTAATGATATGACTGGTTTTGGATCTTGGTGGACATTTCCCCACGGTGTATTTCTCTCTGGATACAAATGTTTAAAGCACAGGTGCTTCAAGACTTGCATTAGTGAAAGAATCTAGAAAGCGACTCTAAACCCCAATTAAAAAAAAAACAACCCAAAACAAACAACAACTTGCATATGTGACGGAAATGGCTTGATCTACAAATGGAACTAGTATGCACAATCCTAATTACATAGTGTTTGTTATTGTATCCTTATATTCCAAGACACATGTGAATCTGTTCCTCAGCAGAAATTTCTTGAAATTCAAATATCTGGATATGAATAAATTAATTAATGTCTCACATCGCAGTGGGAATATCCTTTGCAGCCGTGACCGTGAAACGTTGAAAACAGTACTTTGTATATTACAAGAATACTCTATCAGGCCACCATTATTGTGATTATGTTCCAGAGTACTATTACTATTATTAATCCCATAGAAAACCAAAGAGATAGAAACCTTACAAGATGATATTACAAACCCAACTCAACAAGGGTTATTAACCATTGGCAACTCCGGTTTCAAGATAAACATAGCCACCGGGTTCCATTACCAATTAATAATTATTAATAAATTTCCCTAGAAGAAAGCTACAATACAAGATTTACTCACAAAACTTGAATTTATATATATTCACAAATAGGTTGTGATTTTTAACAAAAGATCACACTTTCCAGTTCCACACAATTATGTACATGAAATCCAGGTACCCAAACGATCTAAAGAAATATACCTACCCAGCATAGGTACATGTGTTGTTCATCCCGAGTCTATATATAGCACAATGTAAATTTACCTTGATAAACTTACCTTGAACTGCAACCAGGAAATCCTTCACAGATAATACCATACAGCAATACAGGGGGATTATAAATCAGAAAACTTTCAGTAAAATTTACAACTTCCACCAGAACAACTATCGGCCAGCCAGGTTTGTTCCCTGTCATGTTTTCATTTGGTGCTGAAGGAGGAAAATATACACATACTTGAAAGGGCACAGGTCAGGGATGGTTGTAAACACTCCAAATCTCCGCTTGATTATTGGTAGACCCTCAGAGCTTTGGTCCTCTCAGCAAAGGTCACAAAAGGATAGGCCAGAACTGAAACAGAAAACTGAAGTGAAACCAACATGGACAACTCTGGCATGTAACTTAGAGAAGTAAAACAGAGCCATGATATATATGATTTCCATCTGAATCTGGGTGCGGGAATACAGAAGGAAATGGAAGTAGTACTAGTATTTCAGATTTCCTGTACACTGCTGCATATTGAAAAATACATTGGAATACCTTTCCATGATAATTGTACATTGCTTTATTTGAAAAATACATTGAGATACCTTTCCATAATTGTACATTGCTGTATTTGAAAAAAGGATACATTTCCATGGGAATTTGTAGATTGAAAAAAGGCTTGATTCGCTCAAACTCTTGCAATGTCTCATTCAGAACTGCTACAAAGTTGCCACAAAAATTAACAGGTGATGTGAAGAACCGTTCATCACCATTACACCAACACCCAGCCACAATGACGACGGGTATATACGGGTATATACGGGTATTCCAATTGTGAAAATGAGAAAACCTGAACAGGATACAGTAACATCATAAAAGCTATTAAGAGTTCACGCCAATTCTAATACCTGTAGGTCATTCCATGGATCAAATCGCATTTCTCAATCATATCCACTGAAGTTAAAAGGTATTTCTAACATAGTTCTCCATGTATTTCTAGTTATTTTGGTGGTACGTAGTACGGCTGACAAAACAACGTTCTCCATCATATTCAGTTACCAACACCTCAGCATGTCCTAAGGGGAGTATCTACAGTGTCTAGTTAGTTATGTTTGCTTTTGAGGATGCAGCCCCTTTCACCGTGGCATATCACCACTACCTTCCTCTGTCCAGCCATAATATAAACCTGGCGTGTCCAGCAAGATTCTATAGCATAAGTCTGGTCCATTGTTCGTTGTTCACCTACTGGTATATCACATAGCATGTCTGGTACAGTTAGTTTATGTTCACCTATATCATATAATATCAGTCTGGTACATTGCTGTTTCTTGTTTTGTTGAATTGGGGTTAGATTCACTTTCAAGATATTTCACTCATATTACAGTTCTTCAGTATTTATAGTACTAATGGCAACAGCACCGAGTCCCACAGTAAACCTGCAAACACTGGCTGGCACTGATGATAACTGCATTCTACAGACAGCAAATTCTATATCATGACAATGTTCGAAAAGAAGAAGAAGAAGAAGAAGAAGAAGAAGAGTGAATTATTGTTTTATGTCACAGTGGGAATCTTTCACCCATACGTGAAGACGAAGAAGATTTATATAACACTAGAAATCCATACAGAGTATGCTCAAAGTGCAACAAGAAAGTTACGATGGATGAAAGTCAGATGCATTTTTTTCAACATGAAAGTTTTCAGCTCGGCTGTCGCTTGAAGGACGGTAGTAAGATATAAAACCGGGAAAGTCATGGCTCCATTAAAATACAATGTTACATCCGTCCATACGCTATATCCCATAGTGCAAGCCTGGCATATCTATCCTGGCATGTCTATCCACAATCCACAGGATAATATTGGTATGTCCATCCTTACCCCTAGTAGTCCATGTTATCACACACGCCTATCAATTTGCTACGCTTGGCTTCTCTAGTAAACAGGGTCTAATTTGGTAAGCTAGCAGTGGGATCCACTGTGCGGTGTTTGTATGGGAAACATAATGAGACACACTGGCTAGGCTTCTGTTGTAAAGTGAGAACAGCACTGTGTGCATGATGTACAGAGATTCCAGTACAAAATATGACTGCGTAATTTCTCAAAAACACACCCGTAACCCTCTCCATGCTGAAGGCAATCAGAGGTGCCCTATAGAGCAGTGTCTGTGCCTAAGAGAAGGTTAAGAGTGTTAAGATATTGTTTCAGGATTATTTTACTAACATCACTGCCTGTCAGTTGACGGCAGGATGAAACATCTATCACTTGCAGCTCTGAGTGTTGCAGAAAACCTGCAAGGATTGGCCGGTACTGATGAATCAAAGATAACTGCAGTGTGACAGTACAGACAGCACATTCTGTTATAATAACATCCAAGAGGTTATCTCTGCGAACATTGATGTCAGATCCCTGGAGCAGGTTCAAGCTCAGGACCTTTGCTTGGCAAATCCGGAGCAGGTTAAAACTCAGGACATTTGCCTCATAAGTCCGGGGCAGGTTCAAACTGAACCTTTGCCTCAGAAGTCTGGGGCAGGTTCAAACTGAACCTTTGCCTCAGAAGTCTGAGACATGAAAACTCAGGACCTTTACCTCAGAAGTCTGGGGCAGGTTAAAACTCAGGACCCTTGCCTCAGAAGTCTGGGGCAGGTTAAAACTCAGGACCTTTGCCTCAGAAGTCAGAATCGACCATCATGACCACGACCACCATCACCCATGAACAGCAATAATTAATGTAGTCTCAGCTACCGCTAACCCAACCAGCAGATCCTTCCTCCCTTCCTTCCTCCCTCCCTCCCATTACAAGAAATTGAGAGACAAGTGTTGACATGTATCCTTGAAATTGACATGGGCGTTTATTTCACCTTCAGCACTGTCAATCGGGCTGGCACTTGCTCATTCCACTTGTCAATATCGGCCTGTTCAATCACTGCAGCCCATTGCTTCACTTGACTGTCCCACAGAATCGCACTTCTGGCCCCAGTTGGAAGGAAATTACCAGCTCAGTTATTGGTCACAGTTAGTGTTGATTTTGTAAATATTGTTGTAGCGCTAATATGCTTGTGCATGTAGATTGCCTGGGATTAGCTCTCTATTTCTGTCAAGCTATGCACTAATTTATGTTTTCATTTTGTAGGATATTGACAAGATACATCCCATTTAAGGAAGGGCAAGAGAGAGGGGCTAACACTCAGAAATTCAATTGGGATGATCAATATCTTCTTCATCATGTTCATCAATGCAAAACCAATTGTACTGACCTAAAGATATTTTAAATTAAATCTTGACCATGCTGATTCCTACTCATTACAAGACCCCCTACAAATACAACTGATAGGATATTATTTTACTAAAGAATATTCACTACAAAAAATATAACATGGTGGTCATGTATTATCAGTGATTGTAACATTACAAATAATTGACTTTTATGATATGACCCATCTTTCTGATAATGATAACATTAATTTTGTCATATTGTTTATTTTTACTTTTCTTCTTTTTTTTTAAATTGCGGTTTAGAGCCACCGTTAAAATTCTTTCACTTATATCACAGCTTGTCAGTTTATGGCAGGAGGAAACCTATAACCTCCACAGCACTGAATGCTGCAGTAAACCTGCATCACTGGCTGTACTAGTACTGATGGTACCGTACTGATAGACTAAGGATAACTATATTGACATGGCACAAACAGCACATCATATCATGGGCATGTGCAATATATTGGCTAGTTCATCATCAACATTATTCACTTTTAAACTTCTTCACTTTAACACAAATATAGTAACATAATTAATTGCTTTATCGTCGCAATTTAGTGAAAAATTCCCCGCAGCGACGTTAAACTCCATATTCACTCACTCACTCAGAAAGGTAGCTTTCGTGGACATGAGTTTGGTGCTCAGGGACTCCTGAGACGGGATTTGAACCGTTTGCTCCAAAATTCAGTGTTCTACCATTACACAAACACCTACCCCTAGTATTTATAACAATTATATTGCACTACTAGATAATAATAGAACATACATTATATTTTACAGGGATCGAAATTAACACTAGCCCAGCCATTTCACCCAATGCTAAATAAAGGTTAGTCAAAATTCATAACATTTTTTATTTGCATCACTATTTGGGCTAGTAAGTTTTAAAGTTAGTTTCTATCACTGTATAAAGCCCTCTCTTTCTCTTCTCTCAGGGCATCAAAGGTTGTCTTCAGTAGACAGAAGGTAATCATACACAAATTTACAAAATCAAATTCTAAAAAAAATTAAGCCATAAAGGTTTACATTGATACATGTCACTGACCCTGGACAGTATTAACTGGGCTCCAATGTAGGTTAACTACTCAAGAGCCCGGGCTATTTTTAACCAAACTGACTGGTTTGACCTATGAATGACCCACAGATTGCGTCATGTGGTCAAGTCTTATTGCATAATATTCCTCTCTGTGTCAGATTCAAGAGAGATATGCAATTAAACACACTGAAACATTTATACCCTCCCAAAGTACTTGTGCTATGTGGCACAGCTACAGACAGGGAGAGTGGGTATTCTTCTCACATGATCAAAGGGAACCTGTTAGCTTTAAATCATTTCCAGTACTGTTATAGGGAAATTAAGTGAGATTGATTGTAAAATATTGATAGGGCACCATGTACTTGACAGCCAATCATAGACAGAGGTTCAGTCATTAATTTTAATGAAACTTTCTGATAAAGACAGATTTATTAGAAACGAACACCATTTTTTTTGTAAATTAACAAATAATTTAATATTTCATAAAAAAAGTTATCTATTAAAAATAATTGAATTTAGATTTAGTGCTAAATTGGTTGTTATAAATGAATGAAGTTTGGTGAAAAATTAGTTTACAAAATGCAATATTATTAATGTTCTTAATATTACTGACATACTGCATATCTTAAAAAATACATCTAAAAAATAATAATTGGCATTTAGAGCCAATTTCAAGATTGTTTCCACATAAAATACAACTGCAGGAACATTGTCATCGATGCATATCTCAGTTTACTATTTACAAATGTACATCAAGTTATCCCTTCGCTGCATTTGTCAGTTCACATGAGAATTCTAAAGCCTTCATCGGATCTGTGAGTGTGTATTAATGCAAATTAATGTCATTTATCAATGTCCTTAGCTTTTATTATCCATCCCACTCCTTTTGCTTTCCAGTCGCTGGTCCACTGTGGGGAATTGCTTTCTCTGAATTGCTGCGATGTAAATTTACCAGGAAAGGTGAAGGCTAAAACGTCATTTGTTGCCCTAAATGTTGATTGAAGTGAGCCACGCACATGCAAGTAATCCTGTAGATAATGAATCAATTAATTTGAAGGCAAAGTAAATCTATTTCTTGTCATAATAACATTTCTTTTGAGTTTCAATACTGATTGTTAATTTTGGAGAGCTATGAATGTGGTGAATTTTTTATTTTTTAAAAATAATTAGTGAACAATTTTCCTAAATATAAATTATGGACTTGGTGAACAATTTCAATAAGAAAATTATCAATTGTTAAAAATGTCATGTATAAAGCCAAATACTTACAAGAACAATATATTAAAAATAAGAAGTTAACCCTTTATAATTGGTGGCATTTAGAGATGTTCATTGCAAACACATGATATTTGATTTAACACTGCAGGTAGCTAGCTATTTAACCCTCTCAATGCTGGAAGCAACCAGAGATGTCCCAATAAGCTATGTCTGAGCCTAAGAGATCGAGAGTTAAAGTATATATTGAAAAAGGTATTAATATTGAGCTTCCGTGTTTCCAGCATATACACATAAATGCAAGATATAAAAGAAGATCACAATAATTCTAACCACGATTCTTCTTAACAATGGCTCCTCAATCATCACCTGCCCGCAAATAATAATAGATAAAAGAATGATCTATTCTGCAACAATCACCATCACTTGCATTATTATAAATTAGTAATCCAATCTATAATTAGCACAAGGCTCAAATTGGTAGTGATTACCCCTTGGGGGTCAACTTGATAAGGCTGTGATTATGCCTACCAACACCAGGGGGCATGACTAATGAAATCCACACTCGAGATTTCTGACCACAGCGCCAACGTGGAAAGGGGGGAGCATTAGCATTAATAATGAAGTCCTTGAGCAGAGCTAATGTTTGTATCTAATGCATCACATGTACATTGAATCTCCATGTCTCGCGAGATGCAATTACCTATTATTTCTTATTTAGGTGCATTGTGAAAAGGGCATATTTTAAAAGATGCAACTTTTTGAATTGGGGAATAGAGTTGCTTTCTATCTTCTTGAATATACATATACATATACATATACATATACATATACATATACATATACATATACATACATACATACATACATACATATATATATATATATAAAAAAAATAAAAAAATTTAATCACTGGTTTTGATTGATCCACAATCCATAAAAATAAAAATAAATTGCAGAAATCTTATTCTTTTTACAAAATTTAGATTATTTCATTAATTCAAACTGTTAGTTTTACTACAAGTGTATAAATAAATAAGAACAAAACGTTATCTCACTGACCCTTTACAACAATACTATGAACTGATAATCTAGCAACCTGCCCAAAGCCAACACCCCGAAGTAAACAAGACATGTGCTATATGCGTAGGACCATAGGAATGACTATGGCCACTATTTATATACCACAGCCTATAACATGCCTAGGTACATACATGGGATATCAACCAGTTCACTTCATACATCTTTCAAGATTGACAGATAGGACATGAAAAGCTTATGAAATAGATATTAACTTCTCTACTTGAAGAAAGCTGACCTTTTGGCCTGATCAGTAGTTTCCTACTGCCATAGGCTATAAGCATGATAAGTGTGAACCTTGATGGTCCCCTATGTCCATAGCTAAATGTCAACATTTGGATATGTGACATATATACGCATACGTAAAAATGCACCTTTGCTTGTACATAGTAAGGAACATACAACATTCTATTTTTGGCCATAGAACAGGAAGTGACAGTATTTTATAAGAGATAGAGAACAGGAAGTGACAGTATTTTATAAGAGATATGGTGCCCACACCGAGTGGTATTCAATCATTCATTTGGACCTTCACGCCAAACCATATGTAAAGAAACAAAAAATACTCATGATTTTGATAAAAGCCAGCACAATTCCTTAGTTGTAATACTGTAATGTAATAATGTAACTATGAGTTCATAAGGACTCTCGCAGCCATCGCTAATACATGGGGATCATGCACTTAGGAGAGCACTATGGTCTCAAAGTGGATGAGAGCTTTGAGAAACAATACCCAGGTCTTAATTTCATTTAAATCTAACTTGAAGCAACAACTATCATTGAAGCACAATCATCTTTAAAGCATGGCTATCCTTGATGCACAACTAACCTTAAATCAAGACTATCATTGAAGTACAAATATCATTGCTCCAACCTCCAAATGATGATTGAGTTACTTTGAGAAGGTTATATGGTACTTTGGAAAATACAATTGTTCAGAGAAAGTCCAAGACTAAAATAGGGAGATGTTCATTGACAAGTGAGTGATTGTGGAGTTTAACGTCGGTGCAGAAATCTTTTAACCATTTGCAAATATTTCATAGACAACCAAATGACATTAATCACAATATTCATATACATGTACTATGGGTCTAACATGGTTGCATACAGTTTACAACCTACAGTATTAAAGCATAATGTTTGTTTGTTTGTTTGTTTGTTTGAATTGAGGTTAAAGTTGCTTTCTATATACTGTATTCTTTCATTAAGTTCTATGTACTTTCCTATAGTCAAGATCACCTTCCTGTTTTGTATGTAACTACATTTAATTTGATCCAATACTAGTTGGCCGTACTGTGTGGATTATAACCTGGAGACAGAACCTGATAAAGGGAATAGACAGATACTAAGATAGTATTGTAGTCTGACAAAAGTGTGCTTAGCAACACAAGGCTTTCAATGGTAAAATACAGTGAGACATTTCATAACAATGTACCATGTATCTAATGGAACTTTACACAAATTGTACTATTCTTAATTAAACAAGTGTTTCCTTATTTCATTTTTAAAGATTTCCAAAACTATGAACTAAAAAAATATATTTTAAAATAATAACAAAATTAAAAAGGAAGCTACAGGGATATCTACCTGAAGCTTCTTCTTAAAAAGATTGTGTTTATTTTACTAATTATTTATCTGCAGTGAATATGAAAAGGTACCATCATCTAATAAAGTATTTTCCAAATCCTAAATTATAACTAATAACTAAAAATGTTAAAGAACAAAAAATAAATCCGTTGAACACGAACCATGCAAACTCAGTCAACAATTCACAAATGAAACTGACGGCAATAATTTATTAATAAGAAGAAATATATTTTAAAATTATTATTAAGGAAAAGCCAAAGAAAAATAGATGAAGTCCATATAGTGCATACTTTAAAAAAAAAATTGATTCAGATCCACACTATTCATGAGTAATCTCTTGCTAAATAAACATATCATTGTCCAAGAAAAAGCAATACAGCAGCTCCCAGCAAAAGACCACACATTGAGGACCAACATACCTTCTGCCAATCCGCTCAGCACAGTCCCACACCAACTACCACAAGCATGCAGAGGTGCAATAAACCTGTCTGGAAACTGCATGGGGGTGGAGTATTCATTTCAAAGTAATGTCCATCCCAATGACCACTGAGTTACTTTAGTTGTGACTGACTGACCATCGTCCTGCAATGGTCAGCGGCTGACCCAGATCTGGATCTGTTCCTGATAATGGCACACTTACATGGTCAAAGCTCACAGCTATCCAGCTTACTCTATACCATACAGGCCCCCTGCACCAAGGACTGAAGGTTAGAGATGCCGTAGACTACCTCCACTTCGGGGTAATGAAATTTGGGCATTGGAGCAAGATAAAATTTGGGCATTGGAGCAAGAGAACAACAGGCTTATTTATGTCTTTGGGGTGTTATTTGTACTCTATGGATTTCATTGTCCGGAAAATATTGGAATTAAAGATGACCATAAAGCTAGTAATTGGTCACAGAATATATATAGGTCATGATGTCCATGAGTTTCGAAGGAGGTGATTTACAACTTCAGAGACATATTCGACTGTTGTAAGATCTACCATTAATGTGAACAGAATAGCCAGTACATTAACCATCTTCATACTAGACAGACTAGTGCAGACAAATAATTTTATGGACATTAAGATTTTTTAATAAAAATTCCTAGAAATGAAAATATAATAAACCATTTCATAGATTCTTTCCTCTTGCAATGCGTACAGTAAACATTGAAAATAGATTTCTTTAGCCTAACAGTCGAGGCATATAGTGTTAATCCTGGCATTGTGTGGCTTCTTCATTACTTATTCATTTCTATTGTGATGAAATCGAGCAGTGTGTATTGATCCCTGGTGATATGCAACACACATCTGCTATTGGTGTCATCAAGATTTCCCTGGGCCAGAGTCAAAACATATACCCATTAACCTTGGAGAACAATCAGGTCATGCGCCCATCTACAGCCGCACCACAGGTATGTGTACGACTGCCCAGTCTGGTCCACTGGGCGATTATAATGGAAAATGTGCATGAAATGTATGGCAGTGTGTACAGTGTACTACAGTGTAGTACAGTGTGCCAGACTGCCACTGCCACAGACTTACCTGCTGTAACAAGAGTCCTGGTCCCCTCTCTGCTCTCCCTCCCTCTCTATAGCGCTAGCACTAGCACTGACTCCCAGTGCCACAGAGCGGGCAAAGGAGAGAACTAGGTCAAAGGCTAGTAACAATCAATATAGAGCAAGGGAAAACAATATTGGAATGAGGTCAACTGAACCACTCAGGACTACTGCATATCCATTTACAAGCTCCCTTCCGAGAACACCTGAGGCTGAGCCGCCTGGCCACCTGAGCCGCCTGACCACCTGTAAACCTGAGCCGCCTGACCACCTGAGCATCAAGCAAGGTCCCACACTACCACAAATGATAAATAAACAACCAATTTACCGGACAGTGGTCAAACAGCTAAATGTCGACGAATAACCACAAATATGGACATAGTGCTAGTAAATATGACATATAAATATATAAAGTAGACACCACCATGGTCTGAATGCCACCGATAGGTCAATGATGTACGCAGTGGTATAATGTATGTGTGGGGAGGTTGCGGTTTGGATAGAATGCCAGCATGGTCAGTTCCGGCTGAAATATCAGAAAGTCACGTAAATGGCCTGTTTTATTATCATCTTTATGTTGTCATAAATCAGCATTGCCCTAGCGAAATTTGACAACGCATGAGATGGATGGATGGATGTGGAAAGCAGATCTATGTTGAGGTTGCCCAGGGTTGCCCCACGGCCACTACTAGTGATTTTGTGGGTTATAGTAATCCTGGTCAACTGCTGTTACTGTTAGCAATATGCTGTGAATGCAATTGCTTCAACAATTAGGGAAGGAAAAAGTAAATAAATAAAAATTAAACTTGTTAATTAATTTTCTCTCATGTTTTTCATAGTAATGAAAACAAAAATGTAATCTGATAATTTAGGTGCAAATTTTATCAACTAGTCTAACAATCAATTTCAGCTAAGTTCAAACGTAAAACGTTTTCAGTCCTCTTAATAAATATTCAATCCTATAATAAATAGTTCAACCTACACAACAATTATGGGGTGTAGCTAGTAAAATTAGTAGCAAATAAATGATGTATCCCATGAGCTAAAACATGGGGGAAATTGTTTTTGAACCAATGGACTTAACTTCATTAATAACATTTATTCCTGAGAATATTAGAATTGGTATTTTGAAAATGTTATTTTCAGAAAAATTGTTTTTGTTTTAATTACTGTATAACAAAAGCCATGCTCAGACACCTGTATGAAATGAATATCATTCTCCTATATAATCATCTATGCAAAAAATTAAAAGAAAGAAATCTGAATGTAAAATAAGAAATCCACATTCTCAAAAGCTTTGTTCATGACAACCGCTGCTACTGTAACGACGGTAATCTACACCAACACATATATTTTTCCTTTTAATTTCTTAATTACAGTAAATTAATTACATTCAATATTTATATATATTATTTGTTTTGGTATTTCATACCCAAAAAATATAAGAAAGATACTTTCTGTAATATCCATATTTTAATGTTTTAGGCCCTAGTTTACGTATCTGTCAACATGTCTGAGTTTTTTTCTCTTTGGAAAATAAAAATATTTTTCTGTCAATCTAGAAACATGATGGAATCTATAAACATCCAGATTCCGTCAATCTAGAAACATGATGGAATCCATAAACATCCAGATTTCGTCAATCTAGAAACATTCAGATTCTGTCAATTAATAAACATCCAGATTCCGTCAATATTCAGATTCCGTCAATTTAGAAACATTCCAATTCTGTCCATCTGGAAACATCCAGATTCCGTGAATCCAGAAACATCCAGATTCCGACATATTATATGAAGATCATCAAGCCAGCCATGAAAGCAATCACGAAATCCCCAGGGCCTGCCTACAATGGAGTAAGGCATTTCAGTGGATAGAAATCTGTACCCCAGCTCCAGCCTAGACTGACCTAAATCAGGAAGGATGATCATAAACAAGGCGACCATTGTTGTGGTAATGTTACTGACCCAACTGGTCAAGCATTTGATGGTCACTCTGTGGACACTGGGATATATTTCAATTGCTGCCAAATTTAGACACATCTAATTCGTCATTGGTAAATTGAAATAATGCAGTACAGTATTGAAACTTGACAGATTTAATAATAATAGTGCTTTATTAAAATATGTTGGAAAGAGAGTTCTTGGATTTATTTTTGGATTAAACTAATGTTTTGATGCAACAGGGAATATTTCACCCAAATGCGACAAAAGTTCTTGAAGATAATTTGATTAAAGGTGTAGTTATGACTATTTACAGACTGGTCATAAGCTGTCAAATTTTGTGTTATTAAATATTACCATAAAACGTGTATTACATAATATTCCACCATGTAGGTCACGGAAATAGCTCGGTCAAGATGAGACAGTGGACATGTACTATACTAACATCAATCATACCGACCATGTAATATACACATACTTTAGCTGTTAATATTAATCATATGGGCCATATTAACAAGATTAATAGAGTTTGCCTAGGTTTATGAGCAATCAGAACATATTTGATGTGCTGGCAGTTGGTATGTTGAGGTTATCAGTGTATTGTAACACAAGGCCTTTAGATTGTCTATATTATATTATTTACTAATTATTATGAATATTATATTATTTACTAATTATTATGAATATAACTCATAGTGCCCCACCGTGGTTAATGTATGAGACACCAGCAGATTTTCAAGCTTGCATCAATATTAATATTATGGTTTTTATAATATCAAATACAAATCTGTTTATATTTAATTTTAAATCCAATGGTTTATCGCTAGTAGATATCTACTGTATCTCTATGTAATGAAAATTCATTATCAGTAATAATAAAAACTTTTTTTTTTAAACCAGGTACAAATTAATCACAATCAAAGACAACAAATCAAATTAAAATTAAATTAAAATTAAAATTAAATAAATAAATTAAAATTTAAAAGAACCCCTCCCCCCAAAAAAACAAAAACAATGACAATGACTACTTGAAGGCAGTTGGGAGTTCACACAGAGCTGGCCAGATAGACACACACACACACACACATGCCATGTTCACTTCATTAGAGTTTCATCTTATTCACACATATCCCTGGGAGCAGCTACTGCTCACTGTACTGGCTGAGCTCTTGACCCCTGTCCACCTGGAGCTTGGTCAAGTGGACCCATTCCACAAACCACCCCTAGCCTAGGCAACTGCAAACACCAATTACACACAGCAAACAGAACTGTTTGATACGCATGTTATAGAAACCGACATGCCGATATCGTCAACAGGTATGCTGATTTATGGCAGAGAGTACACATCTGTGGAGAGTACAGCAGGGTAGGTTTCCTTTAAGTAAACTTGTCAGTAGTCGGGTTCAGAAGAGATGTGCTGGGTTAAAATCAGTTGTCCAGACATGTCCCAAAGGTACGTGCTGTCCATCCACTGTTTACTCTGTCCCTTGACCCAGCGTTGTGTGACAACACTGTCCACAGTCCTCTCCAAGTGTACACACATTTCTCACATGACATGCTCAGCAAGCCTGTTTTTTTCAATTACCACCAATCACTCCATGCACACCAATGCTAATTTCAGTCAACCTTGAGTCAATCAATTTGAAATTGAAAAGAAAAGTATGTGTCATGGCACTTATCACTAATTACAGGAGGAGTGCATTTCATATCCAATAGGGTTGCTTGTACCTTACAAGAAGCAAGCAAGATCCTACAAGAAGCATGTACAATCCTACAAGAAGCATGCAAGATCCTACAAGAAGCATATAAGAGCCTACAAGAAGCATGTAAGATCCTACAAGAAGCATCTAAAATCCTACAAGAAGCATCTAAGATCCTATATTATGAATAAATGTTAAAATAATTAGATTGATAAGCCTTGAGATTCCTACATGCATGTGAAAAGATTGAAGTGTTACCCATCTGAAGTGCTATATATTCATGGTAAAACTCCTTGGCAGGATAGCTTCATGAGATCAGACTGTTTCAAGTATTCCTATTATTGTTCATGATGGCACTTGCTTTAACCTCAGGGAAATAGTTAATTATTTTAAACCGGGCTAATTTCAGTAGGACTTTGCGCACACTTTTCAAAAGTATGAAAAAAATAACTTTAGATGTAGCCATTATAATTATCACAATTAATATTATTATTATTTCAAATTCAACCTACAACCTCAACACAAAATCAATAGATATTAACAGTTCCATGCATAACACTGTCACACTTTCTATTGAACTTAATCCAGACCCATCTTTAAATACTTCCAACATTCTGATGTCGATAAATGTGTTGCCTTGCGATATATCAGTCAAATATGAAATTTCAGACTAAATTTCAGACTAAAATATCAGATTTCCTTTCATCTATTCACAGGTGGATGACACTGTACAGATTAGCTTCTTCTCCACTTCCTGTTCTTCATCTTTCTAAGACATCTGTCCACACACCTGACAATACTGAATGACAAGAAGCCAAAGTCCAGACAATACATCTCCTGATTACTCCCGTCAAGAGAAGTCCAACAAGTTGTCCAATATCCTTCTCGTACTATGCACGAGTGTCCGATTAGTAACACTACCAACACCGACAGTCCTTATCTTTACACCATTGCAAGTCCACGGACAACAACACACACGGCTCCTCGACTGACAACCCGAGACAGACGGTGATGACAACTGGATGGACATATCCACCTGACAGTGTGTCTCATCCATGGCTCATATTCCAGTAAACATCACGACTTCCTCTGTGACCGTGACGTCTATCTGAGGACAGTTAAGCTTGTAAGCATCCCACTGCCAAATGCTTCAGGGGCACCAAGCTTCCAGAGATGGCTTACAAGTCTCTGACATCACACACATCCGAGGCTGCATCTTGAACAGTATCCTGATGCCACTTGACCAATGATTAACACATCCAGTTCCTATAGCGGCATCAGCTTCTCAGTAATCCTCTTCCATTGGTAATCATGATCCAGCTGCTTGCTATTTCCTGTTGCTGCCTGGGAACTACAAGATCTGCCGGATATTGCCGACTGCAAACATCAAACAGGATGCTCCACTAGCAGTTCACAGTGAGGGTTCACAGAGATGGTTCACCGGCACTGCAGGGGATTCACCTTCTCGTCCTTGTCATCGTCATTGCCATTGTCATTGTCATCATCTGTCCTCTTTCAACATGGTGTCAGCTATCGACATCCTACCCAAACAACCGAGGACCTTGTAGACTTACCCGATACACTGATAGTGAATGATGAACCTGTGGTCTTCGTATAAAATCATTATTTCCAATGTTACAGAAGAAAGAAAAAAACAAAACATTTCAATAGTGACTGAGGCAAAAGGGAACCTTGTATTACGTACACATCTATTTATTTTTTAAAGGTGGAATGCAATCAAAATAATAATCAATACTGGTTCATATTGCGCATAAATGCAAAATTAAATCATTCAAATAATCATAATCATTCATGCATTATATGTATCCCAACTTCATTATCTGATTAAACTAGATTTAAAAGATACTTTGATATTGAGAATCTACATACATCAGAATATTTATTGAATATGCACAACTTTGCTTTATGGTTAACAACCAGTCACTCAGACAGACCATCAGCCTACGAGACCACCAATGGATAAGAGTTAGATATAAAAACACAATCCCTGCACATGTATAACACCCGCTGTTTAATCTACCATCTTAATATGTATTGACACTCAGGGGATATCCACTAATCTGGACTGAAGGTCGACTCAAACAAGACACACAGAATTAATGTCGCACAATAAGCCCATAAGTCACTTTGTCCAATGTAATACAGTAAACAGATATATTGGAACAGAACATTTATCAGCTTGCAATAATTTAGCTATTAACACTCAGCGTCATGCCATGATCATATTAGTAGCTGGTAAATTATCATTACCATAATGTAAAGAGAATAGTGCTGTTAAAAAATATTCTCATGGTTTTCCTCCAAGATCAAAATTGGTCTAACATAAATTTTCTGACGAGTATCATAAATGCCAACTTTGGTTGAATCGAATTTGAAAACAATGTTGTAGCATACTTTGATTAAAAAGAGAGATAAAATGACTAAATGTCATTATCTTTCAATACAAATTAAACAAAATGTGTAAAACACAACAACATTATTTTCAGGACCAACATCAATGTACAAGACAAATCAAATGTCTTCCAATAAACACATGCACATCAATAAAGAACATGTGCAACATTTAGATGACCAAACGAAACAGTCAGTACTTCCTTGAACATTTCATACTTAAAACTGTCGTCACTGACAGTGAAACCTATACAAATTCCTTTTCAAACAAATTAAAACCAGACATTTCACCGTCTTCACTTTCAACAACTTTCAAACAACTCTGTATCAACACTAAACAATCTTGGGATTAAAACTCTGTCCCAAACCCTAAAGGGGGGGAATTGGAAAAAAACCTGACCTACCTGCAGTGGTCAGAGTGTGGAGCCTGGGAATAAGTGGGACTGCGACTGGACTGCTACAGGACTGCCACAGCGTCCTAGATCCTGGTTGGGCAATGGCCGGTGACCGTGCAGCTCTCTCCTCTCCCTGTGGAGCAAGGAAAAAAGTTACATAACCAAGGCTACCTCACTGCCCCGCGACCTCCAATTCTGCTCACATGCCTTCGGGCTAGGTCAAGATCAGGATCCAGGGGGGGATAAGCTAGCCTACACAGCGCAGGGCCGCAATCTCCAGCAACCGCGGACAGACGCACTGTAAGCGTCCAGAATAACACTTAGTGAAATGCCCCCATTAGATATCGTCAATTGGGTAATAAAATGATACAACATTGTGGCGGGGATAGGCCTTGTCTTTCCATTCTTACAGCACGTTGTTTACACAAGAGCAGATTATCAAGAGTGCTGGACTGAAATGCGTAACAGCCTCATTATGACAAACACTCAATAAGCATGCAAATGAAGCGTTCTTTCCGCATCTTAGAATCACAATTGCATTGAAGTCTTTTATGTAGCGTAATAATCCCTGATTGTGGATGCATGTTTTGTGCTAGATAAATGTTCTTTAGAACTGCAGGTTTATCTCATGAGGCCTTCTTGCATAAAGGGTTAACAATGAAGATTGGTACTGGTTGTGACAACGAAGATAGGTACTGGGTGTACAATAGATGTTTTAGAATATGACTATATCTTTCATGAACACTATTTCCCACGATTGGGCAATACTTAATTTTGGTGATTTTTATCATAAATATTGTTCTATGAATTATTATATAAAATGGTTTATTTATTTTTTGTATTTCTTATTTATTTGTTTGTTTTTGTTTTCAGTCTTTTCTTTCCGTGTTGTGATTTCATATTTTATTTGTTTCAAAATTAATAGGTACCATGAAAAGGATATATATAAAACTTCTAATAAATTTAGTCATTAACAAAAATATGGATAGACACTTATCATTAAACTATTTAGTCTAGTAGTACTAGTAGTAATATATCTTCAAATTGAGAGTTCAAGAGCAAAACATTTCAATTGTTTTGAAGATGACTCTGCCATTGTAATCCATGGCAAAACCTCTACCCTGCACTTACTATTAAGTACCACTTCCTACAAGAAACCAATGAAACACTGAGAAAATCTATTTAAAATTCAAAGTATTCCTATAAAAGCACACATGCTGTTTCTTCACATGTGGACATGCATTAGTCATCAGGACAATCAACCAAACATGGCATGCGAAACCCATGCTCCTTCCTTGTCACTCTGGCTTTGACCTAGATTCCAACCAATCATAATCCTTAGCCAATTTCTTAGCAGCTGGACATGGTCTTATTCTATAATTTCAATAACAATGCCATGGTCAAAAAAGTCATTGTTTCCCTCGGAAAACACCAGCGTCCATTTCCGTTGTCCGAAGACTGGAAGCTTTTGGGGTCACTCCGGCCCTTTCAGGCAAGGTGACCCCTATTGAGTTCCCTCCTGGCCTTGAGTCTGTTCTCCTGAAACACAAAACTTCCCGGCCAACTAGAACTCATCTAGTTCCCATGCTAGGAACGTGATAAAAGGGTGAAACCCTTTTCTTCAGATAATCGCTGCAATTTTTTACTTGGTGTGTACACAGTGTATGCTACTAATTCCGTCTCTTTTATTTTGTGTGTGTGGCCAAAGTGAAATTGTAACCCAGACTGATAACTGAATATCATCATGATCATATTACATGGTGAATGCGTGGATAACTACGGTAGTTAATTCAGTAAATAAATCCTTTTTGAATGGGTCACATCGTTTTATTAAAACTTTGATTACTATATTGATTTTGTCGAAAATATTTCCTGCAAATTCGTCAATTTTAGTATTTTTTGCTTAATTTAAATGTATTACAGTATATAACTTAAAATAACAATCTTTCAATTTTGATTTATGTCTAAGAACAAATAAAAAGTCAATCATTAGGTTGACAGATGAAAGGGAAATGGAAGGCAGTAATGTTTTAGTAAAAATGCCAGTTAAATGCCAAATAATTCAGAAATATCACATGATAGTTTTAACAAAAAAGTGGCATATAATAAAATCTGCCATTGAGAAGTACTGCCAAGGGTTCTGTAGCTCACTTGGTAGTTCTGCTTACTTGGCAGGTTATATCTTTAACATGCAGAATGGCTACATTTGCCAAGCTGGTAACAATATCTTCATGTCATACCCAGGTATGCTTTGTTAATGTCAAGATCTTTAAGATATGTCCTGTAAACCTAGCAATGTATCAATGTGTCATAAATCATATTTGCATTGAATGTTAGATCTATATGGTATTTGTCTAAAACAAAAAGTAATGTTCATATGGTATTTGTCTAAAACAAAATGTAATGTTCCAACATAAAGAGTCCCACATGAATATATGATTACTACACCAAGTTTACTCTAGATCTTACTGGCAATCCTGCAAAAGTTCATGGTAATGTCAACTAATGCTGATGTGTGCTAAAAAGACTGACACCATCAATCATATTTTTTCAGCGTTATTGGGTTGTGTGTGTGTGTGTGTGTGTGTGTGTGTGTGTGTGTGTGTGTGTGTGTATAACCCGTTGAAATCAAACTGGCTGACAATCTAAACATTTTCAAAGCTGAACTTAAGACCTTTATTCTCTTATGTCACTATGCATAACATTATCTGAATCCCTCATCTTTTTATGTAGCGCCACGACATGGAACAGGCGCGTAATAAATATGCATTATTATTATTAGGCACAGACAGTACACTAAATAGGCAGATTGCCTCCAGCATGGAGAGAGTTAATATTTGTTATTAGAAAGATTCCCATTAAATATAAATATAAATATAATATTACTGGAATAATATTTAAGTACTGTTATATGAGAAATAATTAACTGTTGAAAGTTTCAACCAATCCTGAAGAAGCTGCATCAGATAGGTTATTTTATATACACTACAGATTTAACTGAAATCATGAGTTCTAGAAGTGCCAATGTCTTCAAGAAGCTTGATGAGTCACTGAACCTTGATTTAGAGGATGTGCATCAACCACAGTGCAAATACAAACTTAATAAACAGTACTGTTACATGCATTCGTTTCTGATAATTCTGCAGTGTAACTCGGAACACTAAATAAAAGAAATCCTTGTTAGCATAAATCGCATTGGAGAAACGTTTTTAATAAAAGAAATGCTTGTTTGTGTAAATTTCATTGGACTAATGCTACCAAGAAAAATATGACTTACGGGGTATGTAGGAAAACCTCCAATGTTGTCATACCCCACGTCAGATGGACATTTAAGGTGAAAGCAGTAGTGAGGTCAAGGGTTATGTAGTGGTCACTACGACTGCTGGACATTCCAAAACAAACGTTACCTCCCACACAAGTAGGTGATGATTGCATGGACACCTATCAAGTATTTACCATGGTTAAAAGCTGCCCTTCAAAAACCAAGTTTGACAAACTCATCAAAAATAGCAAAGATTTGTCAGACAGACGGGACAAGTTAAAGTAATCGGACAATTAATTGTTGTACCGACACCACTATGAAGTATTTCCTCAAGTTCTTTCAAATTATCACAATTTTGAAAACATTCTGGGGCCTATTCTTGTGAACTTCTTAGCCTAAGAACAGTCCATAGCCATACAATTAGAATTGTTAAGATTGTTGTACAACCGTAAAAAAATATATTTCGAGAATAGCCCCCCAGGTACGCATGTTCTCACTTCTACGAGAGACAGACAACTCTTTGCTCGATGAATGTAGATGACCGGGATACGATACTGTATCTTATACTGTGTACTATATACACCAACTATCCCAGCCCTACTTTGCCACCCATTCAACGTAATCCACCCGAGATCAAAGCCACATTAAAGAAGAAAATACGAGACGGCAACATTGAACAGGACTAATGAGACAGACTGAACATGCTTGAATCCATGCACAATACATATTTCTCGTACAAGCAGTAGTGCGTGACTCTGAAACTGACCATCTCAAGATATGAATCGACGTGTCAAGAAGATATGTACCACTCAGTCGGCGCTACACGCACACGTATATACCAGCGACGGGTCCAGTATGACAGGTGGACGTCAAAAATGACTACTAATCAATAAAAACTACAGTACATACAGTAATAAAAACACAATGTTATAAATTTTATTGGATAGTACTTTACACAGCATGCATCCTTGTAATGCTCAGTTGGGTTGACATTCCAGAAAGAAAGGTTAAAGCCATTCAGTCTTACTGATGAGAAAACAAACGAGCGGGGACACAAGTGCTTATATGAAATATTCATGTTTATGTGGTAATGCTGCATGAATAATTAACTTTTCAATCAAAGTAGATCCAACGATACAAAAATACTTCCGCATACAAACAAGTTAAACACGGACCTTTACCATATCTAATTTACATCCTATCTATGACAAGAACGTGGTAAAGAGATATTGATTACGACTTATTGTAAACATGAATCCAACTGCATGCATTTCCTACTGGCTCCGCGGGAGCATGTGAGAAACAAAACCAGTCCAGCTGTAGCAGCTAGTGCAAATAATACAATATTGTTGAGAGCTTATTGAGTGACTCCTTGAGATAAACAAAGAGACTGCACCCAGCCTTCAGTACAGGATATGCCAAGCTGCTCTAGATGAAGGAACTGGATGAATATTGATGCCTGGTCCAGTGAAACCCATTTGACAAATAGGATCTCCGGGAATACTCACTCGTATGGATTCAAATCAGGCATCTGATACAATTATGAATCTTTAATTACTTAAGCCCAGTAATGGAGGTGTCGCTCTGTCCGTGACATTCTCCGAGATGCAGATTAGCGGCCATCACAATAGTCGGCATATCAGTTGTGACACAACATATTCTTAGTAAGCTTGGCGGATTATGGACAGTTGCTAGACATGCTGGAAGGGATGAACCTGTTTTCACAAATTTGCAAAAAGGCTAATGAGATGTTCAAAGCTTTTGGGTTTTTAAAAAATACATGTACCATATGGCAACATTGAAAATGTATAATCTGACTTCATATGCTTAAATAGCAAATAACATGGGGAATTCTTTATTTATTACATATTCCCAAATTAACAGAACAAGACTGAATAAAAATGATAATTTATCATTAAGCGATTTATTCATTTATGTTGCAGCATGAATCTTTTGCCCATAGATATGACGAATAGTCAAATTCACACCTTTAACTACTGGTACAGAATGCATGGCAAAATATGTGTTAGTCTTTAAACATGCAGAATGAAGAGAAGAGCCTGTGTGATTATCGTCGCAAATGGGTGAAAGATTCCCGCAGCGACGATAAACTCTATATTCACTGTGGGATTAAGCCATACATGAATACACGGTACTAGCAGACAAGGCCTACATGTACAAGTACAAGTTCTACATACCTAGCATGTATGAGTGACATGTGCATGACAAAATTAATGGTCATCCCACCCATTCCAATGCTGGCCTGTCTGCACAACCAGACTGTTGCCTACTGTATTGCAAGACTACCTACCACCAAAGAAATATTTTAAGCTGAACTGTCTGCACAACCAGACCATAGCTTAGTTTATTGCAAGACTATTTACCAAAGAAACAATTTGAACAACACTGGACTGTCTGCACAACCAGACAATAGCCTAGTATGATGCAAGACTACCCACCAAAGAAACACTTCAATTCTGGACTGAAGGAGAATGGTATGATTTCATGCTCCTCAAAGATTTGAGCTTGAGCATCAAATTGTATTCATAATTGTTCGTAATACTGTCAACTTCATCCATTCTGCAACTGCAGACAGTTGAAAAGGATAACATTTGTCCAGTTTAACCATTTTTGAAATGTCAGACAGATGATTTACCTATTAGTGACACATGTTCAAAGTTTATGACAGCTACAATAATGAATATCGAACATATACCCACTTTGGAATTAACTAACAAACTGATTATCATTGGAATTTTTGAAAATCTAGAGAAAAAATCCTCCATATATGCTGGAAAACTTTCACTGATGCATTATTGAGCAGGGTTATAACTTAACTTAAAACATACTCACCCAAATAGTGATATAAATTTAAAACATGAAATTTCTACTACATCATAGGATACTTTTATCATTATGATAAATGGATGGGGCTGCCTGGTGAGTGGAAACAGGGGCTGCCTGATTGAGTGGATTCTGTTTTGATGTTAATGGAAGATGCCATTTTCACCTGTTTTAATACAACAGGAACTGTCTTAAAGCGACTCATACACATTGTGGGATTTTACCTATGCCCATTTTTATTATTGGTCATATGTAATATATAGGGCAAT
>JAUTBV010098634.1:0-16389 GCA_032361325.1 Lepetodrilus fucensis
CAAGATAAATAGCGGAACGTTCCCCTATTTAATATAAAATATGATTTGTTTTATAACTATCGAGTGCCGGGGTATAATAAGTACATCACTAATAACAACTTTTGGGTGGATAAATCAAGCGTAATTAGTCTCATATCGAAATTTGTTTGTCCGATTATACATGTTTATCAACTGTGATATTATGCCTTTAATACAAAAATAATTAATGATGAATAACTTATTTTACCAGATTTTATGTGTTGCAAGTAGCTTTTCACATTTCATGCCATGTTTTGAAATATTTGTAAACAAGTGCAACAAAATCACTTAAATTCAGTTGACTATACCCAGAAAGAACTACTGATAATGTTCTATGTACCTGACTCATAAACTATAAGAGAGAAGGATATTGACTAAGAAAACTCAGATTCAACATATGCTTTTCTATTGTGATTTTCATTATAATTATTGTCATCATTATATGTTTTTCATAATTCTTGGGCTGATAAAGCTTGTTTTTGTACATAACATAGCATGCTCCAAACTTTGTAATTTGTCATAAATTCATCACTGACATGACTTTTGGTAAGATACCATGGATACAGGCTGCATGTAATGTCCGCAACACTTTTACCATTGTAATTTCTGACGATTAAAAAACTCACGGGTTCAATTTTTCTGACTAAAACTAATGTTTATATCAAACTAAAAAAGGAACATAAGTATCATCTCAAAATATTGTAAATGTTTTTCACTAGCTAAAAACATATGCTGAAATGTTGCAACACAATTCAGATGTCTGTTTTTTCTCATCAAGAAACAAGTAATTGGATATTTGTTCACATGCCCATCATTGTTCATGTTAAAGGCTATGTATACATGCCAACATATTTGTTGTTATATTATTAGTCTTTCTTTAATGATGTATCCAAGTTCCTAACTTCAAAATCTTCAAAATTAATTATTTCAAAGAGCTTCAAACACCACGACCCAACAGTGGGTGTGGCCAATATTAAGAAAATCACACTTATTTCAAACACTTCAATGTATCAGCTTCATACTAATATGTACAAATTTCACTAAAAATATTTTGGATTTGAACATTGTCACTTTTTCAATGTCTCATGTGAAATTGCCCATTGATAGATGTCTATAGAGTGGCAATGCAGATATCATTCTTGATCTGTCAGTACCAGCCGTTGCTCACAGGTTTACTGCAAGATTCAGCACTACGGAATGAATGTATATTTTGGTTGGAGATCATTTATCAAGTAATGCAACAAATATTAAATTGCCTTTCTCATACTGATGTTGTCGTGTATGGGTGAAATATTCTCCTGGCAATAAAACACCCACACTCTCCCAATTACACCATTTCCCATCAGACAACTTTGTCTCTGATAATGATGTTTTCTTAATACTGCTATTTGGATGGCAATGTAGTGAAATCATTCTGTGACATAAATGTACATTTGTATGAATGGTCGTGGCAAATGGGTGAAATATTCAGGGCTCCAGAGTAACACTCTGAGTTACTTGTCCGCAAGGCAAGTAGCAACAGCATCAAAGGTGCTGAATGTTAAAAGTATTTTGCCTGCAGTGCAATTTAACATATGTTAGTCTAGAGCCCTGAAGCTGCCTGCAGCGATGTTAATCTCCATTCTCATGAATGAATGAATGAATTCAAATCTCATTTTTATTTGCAGGTTGAGATTACCACCAGCAATGGGTGACGACGAGACTCGAGAGGAGAATGTGGCGGACATCGACTTCTCCCAGATCCGGACGGCCATCCAGTTGGGCGGCCGAACCATTGAGCAGATCCTCAACGGCATCCACTACGGCTCCCCCGAGGTGAGGCTCCTCCTCCTGGACGAGTGTGACATCATCCTGGAGTGTCGCGTCTGCCGGGGACTGTTCCGAGCCCTGGCCAACTTCGTGGCTCACAAACGTGTGTACTGCAAGCAGGCGTACATCATGACACAGCAGGAGCTGTTCAACAACCTCACAGACGACGAGGTCCTAGTGGTGGAACCCACTGCACCAGAGGAGGATGTTGATGACAACGTACAGATGTCGTCGGAACCCGAGGCTCCGAAGTCGGCAGATGAACGTGTGCAGGAGACAATATCGCAGATCAACGACGGAATCCTGGGGAAGTCTCAGATGTATCAGCTGTACTCCAAGGCGGCAGAGAAGGTCGACAGACAGAAGAAGACTAAGAAGACTTTGAGTGCCGTGCTGTCCAAGATCGCGTCCAATCCCAATGCGGTCAGGGTGTCGTATCAAGAAGTCGACGAGGAAACTCTGGAAAAGATGGAGGTCCAGATTGCCAAGTCTGCTCCAAAGCCTGGAAAAGTTAGTTCGTCCCGAGAGAAAACTGTGCCGACTCGACGGGAAGTGGTAGCCGTGAAAGTAGTGGAGGAATCTGAGACTACCAAGTCTAAGTCGTGTCTAGAGACTTTGCTCCTAGGAATGCAACCGGGTGCCAAATCTGTAGAACGTCGGACTGCAAGTGCGAGTCCATCTCCACCGAAGCAGGGGAAAAAACCTGATGTGAAAGAGACCGTAGGTAAGAAGACTAGTCCGAGTTCAACTGCTGTTAAAGCCCCATTACCACCAGCAAAGGTAGTCATCGTCTCGAGCAAAGGAACGCCTAATTCTCCATCAAAAGCAACTCCGAATTCGCCGGCTAAAGTGCTGCAGACCTCGGCTAGAAGATTGGCTCTGATGGAGAAGGTGAAGCTGAGAGAGCAGAAGCCGGAAGTTGATGCTGAAGAGATGGAGAAGGACCACTCTGACAGTATTGTAGATCTGTCCGCACTGACATGTCTCCAGTGTAATACAAAGTACTCCTCCAGAAAAACACTCCTGTACCATGTGCAGATGAGACACTCGGGTCTGCGGACGTTCTTCCCGTGTCCGTACTGCGTCAACGTGTTCTTCTACTTCTGGGGTCTGACCCGACATCTCCAGCACCACCACAAGAAGTCCCCGCACCAGATCAACAAGATGCGCAAAGACCTGAGGGACGCGGCCTTCACCAAGAGCGTCACCAAGCAGTGCATGCAGGCCAAGGATCAGCTGGAGTACACAGCGGAACTGGAGTACACAGCGGAAGACGGAAGCTCCCCGGACAAACCAGTTGAGATTGATAAGCCGGAGAAGGCGGTGTCTGCTAGCGGTGGTGCCATGACAACTGCTGTGGTGAGACCCAGGTCAGGACGACATGTTACTCTTGTTAAAGTCGTGGGGAAAGTTGAGAGTCCTACCGTTCCTGTCAAGAATGTTGTAGGGAAAGTTGATGGTGCTGTGAAGAAAGTTGTGGGGAAAGTTGAGAGTCCTGTTACTGTGGGGAAAGTTGTGAGAAAGGTTGAGAGTCCCGCCGTTTCTCTGAAAAAAGTCATGGGGAAGGTTGAGCGTCCCACTGTTGTTCTAAAGAAAGTCATGGGGAAGAGTCCTATACCTGTCATTCCTACAACTGTTGCAGTGAAGCAGATTCCAGGGGAGATAACTCCAGTTTCAAGAACGGTCACTAAACCCACAGAAGTTGCTCCTGCACGGTCTCAGCTTGAAAAGACGACCTCCGACCTTAGCGACAAATCGCAAAAAGTGACTTCAAAGCCTTTGCCTGGTCCCAGTGACACCAGTGTTATGTCGCCTCCTCCTGGTCCTGCTCAAACATTGGGTGGTGGTAAACCGTTGATAAAAACCACGCCCATTCGTAAGAGGAACAAGGCTATTGTGAAGCACACTCCCACTACCATGAACTACACTTTTGCCAGCAGATACGTTCCACCCGCTGATGAGGCCGATGTTCCACCCGCTGATGAGGCCGATGTTCCACCCACTGATGAGGCCGACGTTCCACCAGCTGATGAGGCCGATGTCGGCTCCAAGTCCGAAGAAGACATGCCGTCCAAGCAGACTCCTCTAAAGCAGAAATTCACTCACCAGCTGGCTTGTGACAAATGCGAGAAGGTCTTCTGGAAAAAAGATCGACTGACAAATCACAAGAAATATTGTTCTGCATCAAAGTTGTCATCACCGGTAATCCAGCCGTTGGTTTGTTTACTTTGTACGAAGACATTCTTGAGAGAAAGAAGCTTAAACAGCCATTTTGCTTACTGTAAACAAAGACACAACTCCAAAATGAAGGAGTCTGATATTCTTTCTTGTTCCAACTGTGATAGAACATTCGAGAAAAAGACTGGTCTAGAAAATCATAAGCGAGCCTGTTTAAGAAATGTAGATCCTACAGATGGCAATTTCAAGAAGCCCACGATTAAAGATGTCGTCAAGGATGATCCAGACATGACCAAAATTGAAGGAAGTCAAAGGGAGGTAACTGATGATAGTGAAAGACCTACAGAACATGCACTCACCAGACGGAAAACCAGAACGTCATCTGTAGAGAGCAACGTGGAACAGTCACGACTGCGCCGAAGGACAGGACGAGATTCATCTGAAGAGAGCACTCCGGAACACAGCCGTACAAGGAGGAAGACAAGCGGAGAGTCTGAAGCTGAGGCGTCGCGAGCGAGGTCGACGGGAGGGTCAGGTGACAGGACGGACCACGACGAGGAGGAGGAGGAGGAGATGGATGAGGAGGAGTTGGAGGAAGATGAGGACATCCGTGTCGTGGAGGAGATCTGGGTCCAGAAGCAGCCTGGCAGACCGTCTGAGAAGGTGGGTGGAGGTGTAGCTCGGGTGGGTGGAGGTGTAGCTGGTATACCTCACTGATACACTGACATCTGAGAAGGTGGGTGGAGGTGTAGCTTGGGTGGGTGGAGGTGTAGCTGGTATACCTCACTCATACACAGACGTCTGAGAAGGTGGGTGGAGGTGTAGCTCGGGTGGGTGGAGGTGTAGCTGGTATACCTCACTCATACACAGACCATCACAGTAGCAAGACAGCATAATGATTGATACAATATATATCTTTAAAATTTCATCTCGTCACAAATGGGTGAAAGATTCCCGCAGCGACGTTAAACTCTATATTCACTCACACTAATTTCCTCATCTAATGGAACATTGAATATGGAAATTATTTACACTGTTTTTGCCTGTTTCTTTTAAAAACTATGTAAAACAACGTATGATTTATTAAACTTTTACCAAATTACCTTCAAATAAGCAGTAATATTTACTAATAAGAATACAATTCAAGTATGTATAAGAACAATTATACAGATTTTTGTGTATCATGCTATTTTGCCTGACTAATAACTATGTAAATGTGGGTACTATTTTCACATGCTATTTTCATGTGACATCGTGATCATACTACTATTTATAAATGCTATTGTACTACTGTATGGATACAGTAAACAAGATGACAATTATGCTAATTGACAGGATTTATTAAATTTACAATTTGTAAGAAAAATAAGAGAATTGTTTTTAAAGTCATTTTATCAATGAGTGAAATGGTTTACAATTTTCTGACCTGTATGTATTACTATGCATAAGGTTATTGCAGGTGAAGTCAATGTACTGTTGTTGTTGTTGCAGGTGAAGTCAATGTTAGTTACTGTTGTTGTTGCAGGTGAAGTCTAACCGTATCTACGTGATGGAGGCTGACAGCGCGGGACGTCTCCACTGTCAGGACACCAAGAAGTTGTCGGCCATCGTGGACGAGGTGAAGTTACGGTGCGTCAAGTGCGGCCAGGACTTCACCAGCGTGTCCAACCTGCGCCGCCATGCCATACGTCACCTGGGCTGGAAGCGCTACAAGTGCAAGCTCTGCCGCTTCAGCAGCTACAACCGCTCCGAGTGCAACACACACATCGTCAGGACGCACTCGGAGAAATACCGCTTCACGTCCGCAGAGAGCCTCATAGTGGATCTCAACAAGGAGGCGTCGAGGATCCGCAGCAAGAGAAAGCAGGACACCATGTGTGGGAATCAGGCTGCTGTGAAACAGGAAGATTCTGACGCTCCTCGTGCCAAGAAATGTCGCCAGGCCAAAGAGAAGGAGAGTGGGGATGAGGACGAAGGGGACGTGGATCTGACAAGGAAGTTCAATATTTCAACGAGGAACTCGCCCAGGAAGTTTGACACTCGGCCGTATAAGAGACTCGACAAGCTGTCCACGCTCGAGACGCGGAAGGGTTATTATCCGAAGCCCAAACTGAAAGTGAAAGGGACGAGTGAGGACGATTCCGTTTCTGATTCCACGACTCTGGCGCAAAAGAAGATAGACATCAGTGACGAAGCTCTCGGAAATGTCCGCGAGTCGCAGTCTGTGAGTAAACCAGCTGAGCCAGTTATTCCTGAAGGTAGTGGTAGACGATCCGGTTCAGCCGACTCCATTAAGACTGTTGAGAGTGTACCTTGCTCTGATGGTGGCAGTAAGACGTCCAAGCAGAGTCATCTAGGAGGCAGCTTGTCAGATCTGTCAGATACTGGGTCTACAGAGGTAGTTGAAAGTGACTATGGTAGAGGCAAGAGGAAGCCTAAATTGAGTGCTTTAATGACACTGTTTAGAGACAGCTCTATTGCCAAGGAGACGGACAAGGCAAAGGCTGCAGCAGCTAAAGCTTCAGCAAAAGGGAAATGTTTGGGTGCGTCAGAGTGTGAATCGCAGGTTACAAAACCTGTTGAAAATGCATCAAAAGAGACAAAGCCGACTGAAAAGGCAGTCGAGGAAACAAAGTGCACAGAGAAGAAGGACTTGGATACAGGAAAGGCTTCAGGGAAGAAGGTGTCTGGTAGTGCAGGAGCCCCAGACAAAGACAAGACTGCAGACAAAGACAAGACCAAAGACAAGCCTGTTAATAAAGACAAGACTGCTACCAAGAGCAAAACTGCAGAGAAAGATAAGGCTGCAGACAAGGATAAGACCACAGACAAGGACAAAACTTCAGACAAAGACCAGACTGCAGACAAAGACTCATCAGACAAAGAAGACTCTCCCTCGCAGAAGAAGAAGCATTCCAGCGGCGGCGACAAAAGTCCGGAGTTCCTGGCTCCGTGGCCTCGGGCTCAGGAACCCATGTCCGTCCAAGAGATGTTCGACCTCATCCGCACCTCCTCCGCCTCCACGGGAGGTCCAGGAAGGAGGAAGAGCACAGGAGACGCCTCCAGCAGCGATACGGGCCCCGCCATGAAGAAGCCGACCGCGAGGCTCTCAGTGGGCAACTCCAAGACTCCGGTCGCCGTCAAGTCCGGAGATGGGAAGGCCAAGCTCGGAGCAACTCTCACTAGGAGGACTGGAGCCGCGGTGTCGCTGTCTCTCAGAACCAGTCGACCCGGCGTGGACTGGTCCCAGAACGCTGAGGATGTCCAGGAGATTGGTCCTTGTGCCGGAGACTCCTGCACTGTGGAGTTGCAGGACGTCAAGTCCCGGCTACGTAGCGATAACAGCGTGTCACTGTCGCAGAACTCTAGCGGCGTGCAAGACGTTAAACCCAGACTTCGTAGTGACAGTGTTTCCTCCGAGGTAGTCGTTGTCGCTAAAGCAGAGCCATCAAAACATTCCTGATGCCACTGTGCATTCAACTTAAGTAATCAGAAAGTGCTTCACCATGCTCTGCTTTAGGTATTTGTGTAATTATCAGTTGTTGATATTTACAAAATTGGAGAATGAATGTTTGGTAGAAATATTCCGGTCTGTGATCAAGGTGCTACCAAGAACTATGAATGGATATTGGCCATTACGTGGAAGTCTTGTTTCTTTCATCACAATTATCATATTCTGTACTTAATTGCTATAGATTTTTGCTTGGAACAGTATTATTAGGTTTGACCTGGCTGTTGTACATACAAGGCTATTTACAAGGCCATTATTATATGTGTACAAGGCCATTATTATATGTGTACAAGGCCATTATTATATGTGTACAAGGGTGTACTCAATTGATGAGAGGATATTAGAAACAGTTCAGTGCCAATCCGTATATGATTAACTTCATCTTGCCTATGATCCTATGATCCAGTCTCATGACTTCATCTTGCCTATAGAACTATGATCCTATGATAGTTTCATGACCGTCACCAAGGACTCACTATGTGTGCACATGGCTTCAGTAGGTTGAATGAGATTAGTAATTTTTCAAATTTTCATGTTGTTTTTTTCTTTCTTTTTCTCTCTTCTGCAGAGCTACTTTAAATATTTGATAGGAAAATCGTTATATAGAACAGCAATTTCTTGAGATTAATGCTCTTTCATATGCTGAAAATTAATAATTCAATGTTGTTAGCTTCACCAGACTTTCTTAATCGGAACACCAAGTTATTTTCCCTTTTGGAAAAGTTGATAACATTATTTAACATTTTAGAACTTTAACCAATTTCTGTAACATACCCTTTGTTACAATATAGGGTGAGTGGTCTCAAATATGGCAATATGTTTTCAAATGTTTAGAAGAGTGATACTTGGAGTAAGTGTGGATGCACTCAGTGTTGAGACTAACTAGCAGAGACAAGGACGGATGTTAATTATGTGTTCTTGTGCTGATTCTGGAATTTAGTATAAACCCTCCAGTGAATATCCATATACAAAGCAAAACATTTTATTTTTAAAAATATTTCTTCTTTTTGTTAAATATATTTTTTTTATGGGGTCCACGTTAGACCCTGCATTGTATCCGCATCGAAGGGTGTTGTATCGAGGGAGCACTGTATCTCAATGTTTGGCGGACAAATATCTTTCAAATTTCTGTCAATTTCTTGTTATCATGAAATCGTACTGCATGCATCAGGATCATCAGATAAAAATGACAGGTGAGAGAGTGGTAGTTCAATTTATGAATTAATTGTTATGGTTTATTTTTCTAATTTTTATTCTTTGAAAGTTATTTTGGGGGGAGAAGTAGATCTATTTCCTGGTTACCGATAATTATTTCTGGTGTGTTTACTGTAATAATGAAATTGATAATCTGGTTCATCACTTTAGCAAGGGCATGCTATGCTACAATATACTTATCTACCAGTGGGATAACTGGAACAATGCTACAGTGCTGCAATCATTTGAATCGTCAGACCTTGATGTATTATTCACCATGTTCACTTTGTTGCTAAGCATGATATTTCTATGCCAACTGGCAAATACTAATGCTATTGATTTATTGAATACAGATACTATTCAGTCTCATTAAAATAGGATCCGAAACTAACGCTCAAACAGATATATATGACACTCGCTCCGTTAACGGTCTCAGGAAATTGCCATACAAAATATGTTCATATGAACTCTGACCGCAGCCAATCACAGCCTCGCCTAACAAACCCTTGGTGTGGTTTACAAACTTTCTGCACCGTTTGACATGTTTGTCGGTGTCAGGAGCATGTACATTCGGAATTTACCGATATGTATAACGGGACACATTCTGAAGAAACTTTCCGTACAAATTTTGTAAACAACATGTGTAAGATTCTAGCAGCCGATCGTATTCTTTTGACAACATGTCATCTTTGACACCAAAGCGGATGTATTGTAAGTCAAACATCTGTGTCATTTGTGGTTTTTCATTTATATATAGAGATGTATTGCCATCAGGCGAGGTTGTGATACAAAAACATTTAAAAGACAAACTTAAATGCCTTACGTAAACTGGCTACTGATTGGCTAACTGATTGGCTGCATAGGTTTGACTACGTGTCCAGGTGAGATCAAAGGGCAATCTGATGCAAAGTATATGGCGGTTCCGTCAGATCTCAGCTGCTTTGAGATCTGATTTTAATGAGATTGGATACTATTTAAAGTCATACAAGCATATAGGTCATTCATAGCCCACTATCAGGAACCCTTTCTCACAATGTTAAAGGTATCCTTGTTCTTTAAGGACTAGTAGAAATTTAAGGTTTTGTAACAAAGTTGTTATTTGAGTGATTATTCGGACTAGTAACTTTGAAAAGTAAAGTTCTATCCCTGAACTTCTCGGTCGTCGCAAATGGGTGAAAGATTCCTGCAGCGATGTTAAACTCTATACTCACTCACTCACTGAACTTCTCGGCATGTTTTCATCACCTTGTTCCTCTTGTTCAACTAATTATTGAAATGTTCAGTTTCTGGAAATACACTGTATTCATCTAAATTATGCAATTTTTCTTTGCCCAAATTTTACAAATACAATGTGCTAATTACGTTACCAAAATATTACTGCTATTTAGCCGATTAACTCAAAATTGTATATTTGTAGATATAAATTCTAACAATTGTTAAAATTAATAAAACATGCTCAATAATTAGAAAATGTATGCAGGGAAATACTTTTTGCAACGTTGAACTGGTTAGTATTTAACTTGCCGTAGTAATATGATTATCATTACCAGTATGCATTATTTCAAACTGACTGACTATTTGCAATGATGTGTCTGTGCATGTATAACTGACATTTAGCCAAAAGCTGTCATTGTCATCTGTGATTGTATCCCTTTAACTAACTTACTAAATTGTATATAATTATCAAACGTATGTACAATGTTACATTTTTCATTGGTTTGCATGAATGAATATGTTGATGCATGCATATTTATTTTTAGCTTTATTTATTTTTGAAAATTAAGATATTCTGATACAGTAGTTAACTAATTAAAGGCATAATATCACAGTTCATAGACCTGTATAATGTACAAACAAATTTCATTCTGAGACTAATTATGGTTGATTTATTCACCCAAAAGTTGTTATTTACTGATAATTATACTTAGTCCCCAGTACCGGTACTCGATAGTTATTAATATTTTATATGAATAATGGTAACGTTCTGCTATTTATCTTCTCTTTGATACATCAACTGATCTATGAAGGAATCTGCAAATGAACATTAGAGTTATGTCCCCCTTGCATGATATATTATATAAGGAAGCAAACACATACAGAAGTACAAACATGATTTTATGTATACCAAGTGAATGTATTTGCAGTTCTAGCTAAGAACTAGTCCAAAACAATCCTAACTGTCAGTTTTAAAGGCATACTATCACCTCTATTTATGGTTGTTTTGAACTAGTTCTTGACATACGTAAAATTATGTTTGTATTTCCAAAAACCTTTCCATCGCTGTTTGGTAGACAAATATCCGCTGCAACCCCATAATAGACAACCTGAATATGGTTGTATTGTTATTTGCTTCATTAGGGCCTGCAAGTGCATCATGTCTATTTTTAGAATTTCAAAGAATATTATATAAAACTAGAAATTCCGGTGATAGCTGAACAGAAGCCTAGGTAATTAGTCTCAGGTCGAAATTTGTTTGTCCATTATACAGGTCTATCAACTGTGATATTATGCCTTTAATATAACTAATTAATATACAGTGCTTTAAATTTTGTACAGAGTTAAAACATGGCCAGGAATATTTGCCATTTATCGTTAAAATATTTATTTATCATGTTATACTAGTACTCAGATTTTTAGTTGCATTTAATGCAAGTCTCCCAAACTGAATTTGGTGTTTTCACACTATTTGCAATGGCAGGTTGTGTACAACCACTGATTGGCTAATTAGCTGCTACTCTGGAGTACTTTATTCAACATATTTACTATTATTTACTATTATTTACTAACTATTATTTACTAACTATTATTTACTATTTGACATAGTTTTTCTTATAATTGTAGCTCATTCACTTCTGAAACGTATATTTTGGCTAGTTAGTACAAAATAATCAATTGCATTTTTTCTTTTCTTTCCATAACTTATTTACAGAGATAATATCCTTGGTAAGTCGCTCATCTGTTGTGTTTTTGTTGACAATTAGTTGGCTGTCTGCCAGCCCTGGACGCCAATTAGCACATGATTCTACTTGTACTTTACCTTGCTAAGCAGATACTGTGACAATAGCAAATTGTGGTGGGTTTTTCTCTCATTAAGATTTCAATCTGACTAGTCAGAGACCTACATATCTATACATGGTTCTAACATAGTCAAATGCAAATATAGTGTAACATTACATCGTTTAGAACTGACCATTTTATAACTGTGGTAATTTCTCATGACAAGAGTTGCTTCCCTTTGGTCGGAAGTGCGATTGCTGCAGATGTGTAGAGCTATAATATACTGCAGTTAGGTAGTGCGGTTGACATTATACCTTTGTGAAGAATGCCCGTTCTTTCAAAGATTTCAATTTGTTTGAATAAACAAATTATTTCATGCTCAATTTTGAAGTTTGCTTTATTATTTCGTACTAGCCACTGGACTCGTATTCATATTTTTAATAGAATTGCACATTGCAAAGTTTCTTCTACATGTGTTTTTATTGAGTTATGAAGTAGAGGAGCTACATGTAGTTAAGTTGTCATTGTTCATAAAAACAAATGTCCCATGCCATGTAAGCAATACTAGTAGGCTAGATGGAGGAAGACTAATAAGTGGAGCAACTGGTGATGTATGTTTCAGTTATTTCTTGCATATGACAATTGACATATGGACCATTAATTAATTTACACATTTTCTTTTACTCTCGATATATCTTTCAGTAACGGTAAATATAAATTTTAGGTAATTTATATTAGTTTGTTATTATCTAGACCACAAATGTATCTCAAGTGTAATGCTGGAAGATGGATAGCTGCTATTTTATCTAAAACAGAAAACGTATCGTTACTGGAATGACATGCTATAATGTCACCAAAAGGTGGCATCTTTTGAGAATGACTCGTATAGTGGATTGTCAAGTGTAAAAACTTGATTGAAATTTAATACCTAAGTTGTACAATTACATTCGTAATACAAGTTGTATTATTACTTTCAAATAATAGTGTTTCTATCGTTTTATTTTTGTTGGTATTATTTTCCTTTGCGCAAGGATGATACCGATGTAGTGTAACTTATTATTTGTATCTTATTTTAATGGTTTTTGGATTATGAAAATGTATTTACAAATGTATTATCTTTCTATACACAAGTTTACGTGTCTTATAAATCTGGATAATTAATCTAATATTTAAGTCCATTAGTAATGTGTAACTAAATATATCGGCCAGTGACCTTACATGCAATATAAAATTGATTTGAATAAATCTGGATAATAATAAAAAATACAGTTGAAATACATATATGCACAAACGGACACACCCCCGAACCCCAGGCTATGACGACACATAACCTCCGTCCAATGAGGTTATCTGTAGTCGTACTATCTTGGTGTATCTTGGTGTTCGATGATTTTATACACATACATGACTACACACGACCTCAGTCCACACACACACACACACACACACACACACACACAGAAATTGGAAACTGTGTTTTGTTTATCTGTTTGGGAGAGGAAATTCTATCACAAGTAATAACTCTGGCTGAATTACACAACATCGTGAACTATCACAGGATAAAGTTAACGAGTTTCGCAACCGTAAAGACATGCATCTGTTACGACTGTAGGAATTCATCACAATTATCGCATTCACCGTGTCCATATCCTGTTAATATATCAATTCCTGTTGAACGTCTTGTAAATGTATCACCCTCATGGCAAGACACTATTGCAAGAACTCAATATGCATCTTGCCTCTCCATGTACACATGTCAAACAGTTTGTTAGCGCGTGTCAAGAATAGCAAACTGGACTTGCACATTATTTTGATGAACATCGTCCCTGCGCGTTGCTCTGTGATTGATTGTGGTTTAAACACCTTCCTATCTCTCAAGGCCAAGCTACACAAGCTAGGAAATCAAAACTCCTAAATCCCTGACAGTGTTCAAGTAATGTCGTACGTATAAGGATTGATTGTACACAGCTGGTTAGTACAGACTAGACATGCAGGGTTATCATCCAAGGACCTCGTGAATTGGACGTATCGGTAGCCCCCACCTATAACAATGCATGCTACCACCGAGTCTAACCACTCCTGGACTTGCGTTATTATGTGGAGTGGGTTTGCTCAGTCAGGATGGAATGATAGTAATAATTACGACCATGTCATGTCTGACCACAATGGACATCGTATAGCGAGCACGTAAACTTGTGAGAAACAATGGTCTGGGCCCCTATTCTCGAAACTTCTTAATCGCAGATAGTTATGGTTGTTTTGGACTATACTAGTTCTTAGCTGCAAAAACTACAAAATACATTCACTTGACAGACATAAAATCATGTTTGTACTACAAATTGTACTTCCAAAAACCTTTCCACCGCTGTTTGGTAGACACATATCTATTGCAACCCCCTGTAGTCTACTAATAGACAACCTGAATATGATCGTATTGTTATTTCCTTGGAGGAAATAAAGAGTATCTATCTTATACGCACATGTAACGTTTTCTCGCAATTCCTTCATAGTTCAGTTGATGCATCAAAGACAAGATAAATAGCGGAACGTTCCCTATATTCATATAAAACATTAATATGTTGATAACTATTGAGTACTGGAGACTAAGTACATCAGTAAATAACAACATTTTGGGGGATACATCAAATGTAATTAGTCCCAGATCGAAATTTGTATGTCAATTATACGGGTCAATCAACTGTGATATTATATCTTTAAGATCTTCTTAGCTTAAGAACGTGAATAGCTCATACTATAGGTATCCTTAAGATAAAGTTAAGAACGTTCTTAGGCTAAGCAGATCGTAAGAACGTTTCGAGAATAGGGCCCCAGGATCGCAAGGAATATCCATTGTGATGGTCTCCTGGACTTTATTTCATTCTCAAGGTTAGGGTGTAGACAGAAATCAGCCGTGTATGCGTGTATATTATTCGGTTGTGATAAACTTTCAAGAGCTACGCTGCTCAAATGATAACCATAACGTGCTCTAACTGAAAACCTCTCTTGAATGGGATCATGCCGCTATGAATACATCCTAGAGGCATATATTCGGTGCCTGCTCGTGTACGCTAATTACTAGTATCTATGTATGTAGCAATGCATTGGGCTTAGATTTCATAGGATGGACAACAACATGTCTTACAACTTGATTAGTTTTGTCTCCAAATAGTTAATTGATGAGTTTCTAGGAACCTAATTGTGCTCATCAATGATTCCTGCATGTAAATAACTGCACCGTATTTCGTCTCCTGTCTGGTTCAAGACTCTAATTTGTTTGCATGTCTGCTGCAATTGAATCCTCAAAGTCGATAATTTAGGCTAGGTCTAGCTACTGATGTGTACCACGTAGAAGAACCCAGTCACCTAAATGGTCGATGGTTGGTCACAACGTTTAAAGAGGAGGGTATCGTTTCTCGAAGCTCTCATATCCACTATGAGACCAATGCGCTCCCGTAAGTGCACGATCGCCATGCATTTGCGTTGGCTTACAGAATACTAAGTTATGCTACTAGTCTACTACTAGTTTACTAGGGGAGTTTACTAGTAGATATGACAGCTTCGAGATACAATGCCCTGTATGTCATGTTCTAGAACCGCCCACCAGATATGTTTATACTATTTGTATGGAGCCCCAGCATGACCAGACAAATATGTCTAGATAAGTGTAATCGATACGAGTCGACAATTATAAACTCCTCACCGTGATATTCTAATTGTCCGAATTGTGCAATAGGTGCCATGAATATTCATCATTGATCAACGTGGATTGTTTCCAAGTAGGTCTCTACGTACGAGTTCGGTTAGATAGGAGTTTGGTCCACAATAACGACTGATGCTTCTGTAGAGGATCTCAATTGAACGAATCCTACATATATACAATTGATTAAATAATTAATGTGTATTTTTTATATCTGCATCATTTGCTCGTGTATTATGTAAATATACCTTCGTATTCCATACAATAATACTGAATACTGAATCTAAACCAATTACCTAAGCAATTTTACCGGAAGTATTATGATGGTTTTTTTAAAGTTCAAAGTTCATCGTGTGACCATGTGGACATTTAGCACGTGTTTGTTGAGTCAGTAACTTATTTTGACATTTTCCGTCATTATATGTAGGGTTGTGATAATAATGACATAGTGTATTATATTCACAGATAGCAATTACGTTTAAATTTAAATGATAGAAATAACTATTATTAGGACGGACTATTGCTTATTCTTTAATGGCAGGATGCTCTTCCGGTTAGTTTATGCACGTTATTTTGGTCAATCTTATTATAAAAGGTCATATTTCATTTATGTATCGATCTACTAAACTAATAGAGCAATTACAGTGGACTGCGCCGTTACAACTGTCACAGTGGTTAACGTTTGAGTGCTGTAAGACAACAGCCATATTGGGATTGCAGTTTGGTTCCGATACAGAAATAATGGTATGAGCAGAGGCTATTTTGAAACAATAATCGTGCGTCATTAAAATATATTAATCAGTAATTAGCTCTAGGTTTGCTTCTGAATTTTAACCTTTGTATTCTACCTTTATCTTCCCTGTGTCATACTACTACTACTACTACTACTACTACTACTACTACCATTACTTTTTTTTTGTATTGGGGTTTAAAGTCGCTTTCTAGAATCTTTCACTAATATCACGACTTGTCAGTTTAGGGCAGG
>JAUTBV010098645.1:0-16386 GCA_032361325.1 Lepetodrilus fucensis
CCCCTGTAGCTATAGGGTGCCATAATAGATAGCAAAATAGTAAATGGGGCATCTTATAGCTACAGATCTGCAGCTACATTTGCATGTGCTGACATATCTCCCACACCTAAGCCAGGAAAGTGACCACTTGAGTACTATTAATTGTAGCATGGAATAGTTTCCTGGGATTACGAAATGTACACAAGATGACTTGTTAAATATTTAGAATAATTTATTATTCTTTAATAAATTCCTACACGATCTTTATTAAGAAAAACAACGGAAGCCTAAAACTCACTGAATATTTTTTAAAGAATGGGAATTAACTGTGGTATACACATCCTCCTGAAACTGTAATCGTTTTCTTTTTTATTATTTTAATTTAGTTTTAATTTATGGTCATATATTACTATGGTTGCAGGTATCACTTGCCAGTTCAGAGGTCCCATCGGAGATCAAGAAAGCAATAAAGAATGCTCAGACCATCAGTAAACAAATCAAGAAGATCGGAGTGAAGCAGGAGACCGTCCGCCATGACATCTTGGATCATCTGCGGGTCCACAAGACCAAGCTGGAAGAGTTGTCTGCCATCACCAAGCAGGTGGAGGAGTTGGAGAGATACATCAAGTACCTTAGCGTCATCGCCAAGATTGAAGACTGCAGGTGTGCTCCATCTTCTCATTTCAAGAGATATTCCAATATATATTTTTAATCCCACTAATCATGCTAATTAGACATTAAAATTCATGTATACCCTAATTAACCTAACAATTCAAACAAGATAAAATAATTACATTTGTAGCTGTTTGAATTATGAGAAAAATATGAAAATTTAAAATGATGATAGATCAGTGTTCGTATAATTAGGGATATACCAAATTAAAGTAGAAAATATGGATGTAAATGAAATGGTAAAATTAAATTAAGGATATGTGTGTATTTTAATATTTTAAAATAATTTTGAGAAAGAAATTTATGTTTGCATACCGGTAATTAGAAAATTATGATATGAAAAAGAATTGGTAATGTTCATATTATTAGGGTCAGAATTCTTCTCTTCTTTTTTTTTGCGATTAATTTAGGTGTTCGGACTGTTAGAGGGTTCAAATTATTAGTGTAGTTATGGTACAAGGAAAGATAAAATCTTTACATGATAAACAGTGAGAAACAATGTTGAAGTCAAATGGACATGTTTCAGCTCACAGCTACAAGCCGCTCTGATCACCGAGTCTATGTCCAGTGCTGTGGAGGTGTTCAACGACCTGACCGCGCTGTACGACAGTCTAGAGACGTCGCAGTGTACTCATCTCATCAGGTTCACCAGGGACACCATCCTCTTCTGGAATAAACTACTCAAGGACAAAATTGCTGCGTAAGATCAGCATATTATTTTCTTTTTGCCATTCTTAATCTTGGGTGGGTGGTAACCAGTGATAGCTTGTCAGGCTTCAGGTTCTGAGTTTGATTCTTGGAAGTTCCTTTTCTGATGTGATCATTCTTGACAGGTTTCTCTGTCAGTACCAGCTAGTATTAAACAGGTTTACCGCAACAGTTACGTTCAACGTTATGAGCGTTGCAGGTTTCTTTGTGCTCAAAACTGACCAGTCTTGATAAGCATGACATCATCTTGAAAGCATCTCTAAACCCAAATTCGAAAAAGAATTCTCAATTTTATTAATAATTTGATAATTTACAAGTATTCTGATTTATTAGGCAATATATTTTGCAATAACTGGCAGGCATACATTCCACAATATCAGACAGCAATACTATTGTGAATTCATTATATTAATTTGATAATGTTGGTGTTCTAGTGAGTTTGAAGATGTCCTCAAAGCAATGAAATGGCCACTGGTAGCATGCACTATCAAGGCACCCATCGTGACCAACGCCACCGAGATGAAAACCAAGATGCAGTCCTTGTTCAAACAGCTTCTGCAGCTGGTGTTGCCGTATCCTTACACAGATGCAGTATAATACATCTCAATGGGAGATCACTCTTGTGTTATTAAATACCAATGGGAGATAACTCTGTTGTCTTTTGGACTTTTCTGTCCATCATTAGAATCCTCATAATAGTGTTGAAATCTAAATTTGAGATTAATACTAACTGCCTTTTTGATAATTAATGTATTTTCTTCGGTCACATATAGGTGAAAGATTACCACTGTGACGTAAAACAATAATCCCTCACTAATTGATTATTTATGATATCAAAATCAGTTTTCCTGAGCTGAGACAGTGACACGATATCCATCGAGGCCCAAGTGTCGAACCCCACAGTGCTGAACATTCCTGGCTTGAAGCCTTTGATTCTGCCGCTAGAACTGATGCTGAAGCCACTCAAGAAGAGGTTCAAGTACCACTTCTATGGCAAGAAACAGACCAATAGCCTAGATAAGGTACAGACATCATAACTTCAAGAATTGTTTGGTTGTGATAGTGCACAGGGTGTGTTTCACGAAAGGGGTGTATATTTATGCCGGACGTAAATGACACAGATTTGTTTGTATTACGTTAATTGTATTGCGTCATTTACGTCTGGCGTAAATATACACCCCTTTCGTGAAACGCACCCCAGATCTTCCATTTGTTGAATTCATACATTTTGAATAGTTGGTGGTACTATACTAAGTATCGGGCTATTTCTGACGTGATATTGATGCTGTCTGTATATAGTACTAATGCAGTTATGAACCTTGGTACCGGTGCTACAGATATATATGATGTGCCGATTGATCTGTGGCCGGTGCTCACAGGTTTACTGCAACATTTAGGGCTACAGATGTTGCGGGTTTCCTCCTGCCCTAAACTGACGAGTCGTGATAATAGTGAAAGATTCTAGAAAGGGACTTTAAACTCTCATTTTTCCTTCTCAACTCCCTGGTGTACAGGTGGTGTGTGTCATCCTCCCACGTTGATGGTAACCGGGGTGCATTCAAACACACAAGGGCTTACCAAACTAGCCTCTGTCTCAAGAGCTGTATGAACCATGCATGGGACAGGGAACCAGTTTAGCTAAGTGGCTTACTCAGCCCTGTGCTGATTGAATGCACACCTGGGGTCCTGCTTGAGACACGGTGAGATTGCTCACCCAAAATAACACAAACTTACAAACATTTGATTTCTTCCGACAGCCGGAGTGGTATTTCACACAAGTGTTGAGCTGGATCAGAGACCACAGTGACTTCCTGATGAAGAACATCCAGCCGCTGTTGAATGAGGCCGGCCACAAGACCATGAATGCCAAGGTAGGGACGTGCAACAATTTGCTGAATTCCCAGTAATGCCTCAGGAAATTCATCATTATGATTGATGTCCATTGACACAGTTTACTGTGTTTCATACAAAGTGCATTGTTTTCTTTCAACTCCAATAAGTTCCAACAGAATAGTTAAAGCATTCTTCAGGAAACTCATCAAGGGGAATTCATCAAGGGGAGATAATTAGTCTTGCCACCTATTAAGACTGATGACCAACTATTTAATCTGATTGAATCCATTCCACCAAAGATATGCTAAACTGACTGAATTGTGAATAGTAAATGTTCACTCTTTTTCATATATCAGTCGGATTCACAAAAGAAATGCAATGTACTTGTTAACAAACAAAAAAGATAAAATGGCTGACTCAATTCTGGCCACTAGGTGGAGCTGATGCGAGGTCTGGTGGTACTGGTGATGGAGAAAATGGCTCACGACCTTCCTGAGCTGGTGTACGACGAACACTTCTTCTCGCACATGATTGACGAGGCGCTGCTGTTTGACCGTGACCTCCGGCTGACGTACAACTACCCCACCACAGAGCCTGGCTGTCTCCATGTCCTCACCACCAGGGACGCCTTCGACAGCTGGCTGCTCATTGAGAAAAGATGTACGTTGTTGTGCTGCATTGTCGATACTATTTGATAATAAATGTGTATTTATTAATAGTCATGCTCAAAATGCCTCATTACTACCAACGAATACATATTCAATCACTTTAACCATCTCAACTTCCTGGGAAGTATGTTTAGACATTAAATTATCTTCACATTCCTTGGTAGTGGTATCTTAAAGAGTAATTGTGTAGTAATGTGTCTATCTAACATGTGACTGTGAGAGACACATTAATATTGGATGCCATAATCATGTTTGTCAATCCCCATTCATGATGTACTGTATATATATTCAGATATTTGTCAGTTGTCTTGTTTGTACTTTCATGAGAATAAACAGTATTTAAATCAACATGTATAATGATGTCTATTGTTACAGTTGCCATAGAGAAGATCGAGATGATGCTGTCGGCTACAACGGCGTGGCAGTCGCAGTACCACGACATCAGCGACGTTGACGAGTTGAAAGTGCCAGAGTGTGGGGAGGGGTTCATGACACTGCTGCTGACAATCACAGGTACAACAGTGTATCATTGAATATATTCATTATTCTCCTCAACTCTCCCTGGATTGACTGTTCTTATCAGTGTCATTAAACAAACACGTCGACCATGTTTGCAGATCGGTACAAGCCACTGCCGGACGCAGAGAGCAAGTTACGTTTCCTTGGCCTGCAGATGGAGCTGCTGGAGGACTTCCGGATCCGAGTGGTGCAGGTCATGAAGCAGGAGACGCACAACCCCGTCAGCAGCTGCTTCTGCTCCATCCTCAACACCGTGCACTACGTCGCCGAGGTCCTACAGGAGTGGAGCGAAACCACGGTATGACGTCACTCAGGTGTCACTCAGAACTTGGGGTGTCACTCAAGTTGCGACTCAATGCTGAAATATCACTTATGATGTCATTATGATGTCAGTTTCAATACTTGTCAGTTCAAATATATGTTGCATGATGATGTGAGCCAGATAGTATTGCATTGGTAGAATGTCGTACATCAGAGCCAAACATCCCAAGTTTCAACCACAGCAAGGACATACCATTCTGATTCCTCGTGTTGTTTCCCACATATTTGTCTCCTCTTGTTTCAGTTCTTCATCCAGCTAATGTACCTGAAGTCCACGTACTCCAAGAGGAAGAAGTCTGAACAGCAGAGTAAATCACGAGGTGACCGGCCCAGGTATCTGTCCCTCAGTCAGTCGGCAGACTCCTCTCAGGTGAGTACTGTGTGTAGATGCTGGTGCTTGTACTCATAGTGCTGTTAACAGAGAAATAGCATATCACAGGTTGTGGCTTTGTTTCTCACAGTTTGTGGCTTAGTGTTACAGATTGTGACTTTGTCTCTCACAGTTTGTGGCTTAGTGTTACAGATTGTGGCTTTGTCTCTCACAGTTTGTGGCTTAGTATTACAGATTGTGGCTTAGGATGTTACAGGTTGTTATTTAGTATGCCATAAGGTGGGTTGGTGGAGTTGGGGTTTAAAGCCACTTTCAAGATTTGTTCACATATATGTCATAGGGTTGTGTGATCGTCGCAAATGGGTGAAAGATTCCCACAGTAACATTGTATTTTGCACGGGTTATACCAGGAAGTGTTTACAGCAATACAATTGTACCTATCTTACAGTGGTAAAACGATAGTTGGAGGTACAATAGCGATTATGTGTATGCTAAGAGCGTGTACTTTGCATTTTTAACTCCAATTCTGCCCAAAACGACAACTTAATTTGTGTCAGACTGTGATATTATGCCTTTAATGTGCCAGACATGTGCAATATTACCCCAGACAATGAATCTGTGTGCGCTTACTTTCCTTCTCAACTCCCTGGGTGCTCCTACATTAACTTGATTAACGAGAGATATATACTGTCCCTATACTAATTAGCTGGGAGGGTCATCAATCATGCTGAAGCTTCTGTTAAGTAAGAGAAAGTTTGTACATGTTCAGTCGTAAATGCAGTCATGTAATATGCTTTGTCTCCGGTCTCAGTGAACTGGAGAACAACGTATTTGCGTCGCCACTGCGAGGGACGAGATCAACCCTCAAGAACGTCCCCGATCGACCGCGACGAAACTTGCAGAGTCAACTGGCAGAGAGTGAAGACAAAACCCAGTCTGCCAGCGAAGCCAGTAAAACGCCCACACGAAGCACACGGTACTTAGTCCATGCCAATGTTCTATTACCAATGTGCACAGCGCGGACATGACTACAATATTCCCGCCCGTGACGTAAAACAATAATTCACTCACTCACTACAGGTTGTTTAAGGATAGTGTTAATTCAGTATTTGCCATAAAGCTGCATACATTATCCTCTATTAAAGCAAATAGTAAAGTGTATCATAGAATGTCAAATATATTAATATTATGTGCAATTCCAGTCGTAATTTTGTTTTGATGGTCTTATTCACTCCCCAATTTGGAAACCCTGGTTATTGCGAGAATTTGGAATGAATGAAAATCACTGAAGATTAACACGGAATGTTTGATAATTTCAGTTACGGATCTCGTACTCCGAAGCGGAATGCACTGACCGATGTGAACGGAGATTAGGTCACGCATTACTTGGACAAGACCATGCATGCTTCATCAATGGTGCCAGCATCTACAAATGTATCTTATTCATGTCCTATTGTGTGAATTATGAACATTACCCCATTATAGCCTACTGGAATGTACGTTCTGAATGTCCACTTTACAATTGTCTTCAATACTTTAATTTAATTATGTAGCAGGTATAGAATGTAATAAACACCTTGGAAATAATTATTGTTGTTTGAATAGTGTTCATGGAAAGATATCATATTCCACAAGAAATATCTGCAAGTGATAACGGTACAATCTATATTGTGTGTTGACAGTGACAAATGTAGTACTGCACCCATCCACCGAATCTGGCATCAAATCCCTACCAGGGCTGTGTTCATGCTGCTCCATTTACCTCTACACTACACGCTACGTTTCTACAAAGTAGTGGCTGGCTTAACAATTTTGTTGGAAAATTGCAAGATATCTATTTGCAAATGCTTTCCTACAAAACTTTGGGCAAGGAACTGCTACACAGTACTACCATGTGTTCGCTGAGCGACTACTGTAGCATTTTGTAGTGAAACATTGCAGCCTGAACACAGCCCAGATGTGTAACAACTGTTTTCTGTTGCTGCTTTCATCATGAACACAGAAATCGAGGTATTAATTCAATGCATGAATCTTGCAAACATACAAGCAGAACACACATGCATGTGTCAAAGGTTCTAGTAATGCTATTAAAATGCTTATCACATCCACCAGAATACTCTTGCGATTCCTGAACCCCATAATGTAGGAGTGTGCGTGTAGTTAGAAATGCAACATTGGAGAGATTATTACTGCAGACAGTTTGGAAGTGCGTTGTACGTCATGGTAGTCATCATCCTCGAAAACCCAGGCCATTATGACTACACTAACCTCTGTCAAATGCCACGGGATCACTGCCTATATAGAACCGTTTTCTCAGATGAATGGTCGGGCCGAATACATTACAACCAATCAGAGTTCAAAGGAGGTCAATATTTTTAGAGCCCACACAACAGTTGCATGTCTAGATATAGTGGAGCTCTCTGATTGGTTGTAATGTAATGTATTCACCCTGACCTTTCATCTGAGACAACAGTTCTACATAGACAGTGATCCCAGGGTATTTGACAGAGGTTAGTGTATTCATAATGGCACTCAACAAAAACAAAACAACGTATTTTATTTTACACATTTATTAACATTTGTACATCCAAGTTATCTTAATGTAACCAGCAATCCACAGCCGTCCATATTGACCTCTGACCCGACTCCTGGAAACACAACAAGGACCACAAAGACTGGGAAACAACTATATACAGGGGGTTTGTACAGGCTATGTATATATACACCACTAATATACACCAGGCTACACAATCACACCACTGTTAAGCCCAATCTTCTTGCTCACTCTATTGTTGTACAATGTTCTTGCTCACTCTATTGTTGTACAATGTTCTTGCTTACATTATCATCGTACACAATGTAAATACACACACCATTGCAAAGCACAATGTTCTTCCTCACACTATTATACTATTATTGTACAATGTTCTTCCTCACACTATTGTTAATGTTCTTCCTCACACTAAATTGTACAATGTTCTTGCTCACTACTATTGTACAATGTTCTTGCTCACACTATTATTGTACATGTTTTCCCTGGCACTACTTGTACACACCAGTGGGACTACAGGGATTACAATATGTTCTTCCTGTAGGTATAGATACAGATATCTACAATCACATCATGGGTGCACATATACATGTACATATGATACACATGAACAACATAGAACTTACTACTGACTGCAAGCTTCCACAATATTACTCCACTATATGTGCAAAGATATGATGGCATATTTCCTACTGTCCTCAAACAGGTGAATTTCTGTAGAGGAAGACGACATTGTATATATTTCTGTGAGATAATCTACTAGTCACAAGCAATTGTTGTCATCTTAAAAAAGAAAGTTGGAAACAATACCCATCCATTAAGGAAATGACAAATGTTAAGAGTCAAAAATAAATGCAGTTATTAAAATATGGAGTATTGCTTAATTCAGCATCAGTCATTATAAAATAATTACAAATATTATATGACCTATCTTTACATAAACGATACCCCTACATTGGTTTGTGAAAGATTACATTCATCATTTGAAGAATGATGCATTCCAATGTATGCTGGAATAGTGTGAAATTAGTGAATAGTGTGAACGTGGAAATGTACGTCACATCCAACACACTTTGATTCATATCTGTCACATATCGTCATGGATAGATAATAATTTTCAAGTATGATGGCTAACTGTGGAAAACAATTAATGAATTGTAGTCTAGCAGATATTGTAAATGTTATATATAGATTACAAAATAAATTAATATTTTTTATCTGCTGAATAGCAATTTTCTCACAACATTTTATTGTATTAAACCAAATGACGGCAAGGATATTAAATAATAGTACATGTATTGAGAAATATCAAAAGTTAGTTCTTGAGAGGTTGTCACTACTTACATTATCAAATCTTTGCACATATAATGAAAACAGCAGACATATTTTTTCTTCCATTTTCTTTTTTAATATAAACATTCTACATATGACCAAACCACATTTGTGATTGCCTATCTGAAACCACAGACCACAAAAGAACATTCAACAAATCAAGATTTTTTTTAGTTGAACCGTCTTCTGGTCAATGTATTTTCATTAAAGTTCAGTAGAATCCTGACCCAAGTTTCATGAAAAGTTGTGTACAATATACGCAGGACGTATATATCAGGACGTATATATCAGGACGTATATATCAGGACGTATATATCAGACGTATATATCAGGACGTATATCAGGACGCAAGCATGGAGTTACATGTACTCTGTGCTTTACGTCCTGATATACGTCCGCCGTAAATACACACCCTTTAATGAAAGCCAGGCCTGGAGGGTATGTTAGTTTTCAGACTTTGAAATATAAATGAGTGATCTAAGTATATTGTATTATCCAGGACTATGATTCACGAAAGGGTCGTACTGTAGACTCGGCCGTTCTACTACAGCAGGGCGAGACATAGACCTTATCTACGCCCGGCCTACCAGTACGACTCTTCCAGGAAACATAGGCCAGCACTTTATCCCAAATTTTAGGACGATGTATCCTAACTATCAACAACAATCAACAACTAGTCAACTTACAATGCGCCTAATTAACATAATGCACCAACGGAAATGTCAATAGATACAAAAATGACATAGAATAAATAGCACTTTAACGAAAACATTGAAACACTTTGTATACCACTAGAAGCACACCACCTCTAGATGATTAAACGCACTTAACTCGACATAATTACATTTGCCAGTTTGCAAGTACAAATTTGTAATTATGATTTTTCCCAATATAGGATATATGACATAAGATGCTAGACTTTTAGCAAATAAATTGTCCATTTGGGTTAATATTTCACGTCATTCAGTGAATTTACAGAAATATTATTAAAAGCATACTTGATCTTGCTACAAAGTTAATTCAACTTGACGACTGATGAGACTGTTCAGTGAACAAGTTTTCATAATCTGGTGACAATACCATGAAATAACAAGAATCATTAACTTTCAACTTATTGAACAACGACCTCAGAAACAGAGGTTTATCTTAGAGAGAAAACACTAACAGTTTCAAGTAGAATTGCTTACGTGTTCAGTTTCCATGGAAACTAGTAAAGATTATATCAACTTCAACAATTTCAAAGAAAGCTCAGAAACTAAACGTGACACTTCAAAGAAACACCTGAATTTACATACATAAAATATGTATACAGTATACAGTGGTATAGTAACATACTGGAATATCATGTATCAATTTCCCCCAACGTATGATGGGTCTATTCTGGGATATTGGGACGACATTAACCGTCTTTAACAAATACATAATAAACTGAGAAACCACAAAAGTTAAATTTGAGTCCAAGTAATGATACCATAGTAAATGCCAAATAATCCCACATTTCCAAAGACCAATGGATACCTTGAACATTAGGAATTTACGCTATAGAGACTAGAAGCAATGTCTACCACTGCTAAGACAATCCCACTGCTAAGACAATCCCACTGCTAAGACAATCCCAATGTCAATCTCGCAGACAACTTACAAATGCACAAAGAATTGGCAATATACTTTTTTTTTGTCAATTTGCGACAAGTTAATATATTTGTACAAAAACTGGTATACAATAAGTTGCTGTTCTAATCATCTTGAAGTGCTGTGTAGTGAGTGAGCTCGGGGCCGTTGCTCAGAGTTAGAACGCTATCCAACGCCAAGGCTGCTACCGATTTGAGCACGCCAGTGTTCACGTCTCCGTTCACATGCAAATCCTCGCGAGCGACCCTCTTAGCATACGAATAGTTCTCAATGGGGAACAACTGTCGCTCTTTTCTTTTCCTCGAGCTAACCCGGACCCCGTCTGAAGTCGACGACTTCCTACGACACATGGAAACAGTCATCGGCTGCTTAAACTGTGGCGTCGTCTTCCTCAGCTCGGCCTCGAGTTCGGGCCTGGCTTTGTACACAGGTTGAAGAGACTCGGGTACGGTCTGCGGCTCAACGCTCTCCACGACTGTCTTAGGAGGTTCTGACGTGGAGGTAGGAATCACAGATATATTTACAGGGTTGAGAGGTTTAGACAGCACTATTGACTTGGGCTCACTGCCAGGCTTGACGGCCTCCAGAAGTCTCCGCCGCTTGTTGAACTCCTGCCATAGGTGGCGCTTCTTGTCCGACAGCTTCACCGACCGCGGCTCCAGCATCTGCGGCTGTGCCACCGTCGTCAACACCTCCGTGTCGTCCGGGTAATGTTGGTGGGTCAGGAAGTTCCTGAGAGAAAAGAACTTGAGACAGCTGCAGCACTTGACACACAATGAGTTCTTCTTCTGGTACAGCTCAAAGTGGATATCTCCGTCCTGGCTCACAGACGGGTGACTGTTCGTGGGCTTCGGGTCTTTGTGACGAATTTCAATAATCTTACTGTCCACAGCACCAGCCGATTTCTTCTTGCCCTTCTTGAAATTGAGAAGTCCTTTGATTTTCACTTTCAAATGACCGACTTTCTTCAGTTTAGATTTTTTATTTCCATTGACAGTCTTTGAGTTCCTCAACCTGGTACCAGACACACCTCGTCTTCTGGTTGTCGGTGAAGAGTTATTCTCCTCCTCGGAATCTTGTTCAAAAACGCGTGCTCTCTTCGTTTCGCGGCCGGAGTCTTCAGGTAGTTCAATTTTTCTCTTCTTTAACTCTTCTTTCACTAGTTTAAGCTTCTCGGCGTCGGACAACCTCGCCTTCCTCCGAACTGGGCTGGTGCCACTGCTCTTCAAGCTCTCGCTGGCGGACACATCGTCTTTCTCAGTTCGTTTTCCATCGCCAGAGTCCGTGGTCACCAAGTCACTGTTTGTTTCCCCCTTAAGCAGCTCCAGGTAATTGATCTTCTTGTGCCGCAACCGCTTAGACTCCTGAACGGGAGGATTGTCCTTGACCACAGCCTTGACCTCAACCTTGACCTCAACCTTGACCTTGACCTCAGGAACAGACGCAGGGACAGACGATACATCCGCGCCGGGACTTTCCAAAGTCGCTGGGACCACAGGTTCTTCAGATCTGCAAACAGTACTGTATTAATAACATGGGACATTATGTCAAAGTTAAAGTATGCGAATAAGGTGTTTAGCAAGACCGAGGGAGAGGTGGATGGAACAGTTAGACCGAGGTCTTGCTACATGCACAAGTACTTTAACTGACTTGTGGTTGTAGAGATCTAAGAACTCAGAGTTTGACAAGCGGTACATTCCGAGACATAACCTCATTCATGATAGTGAGTGAATTATTGTTTTACATCACAGCTGGAATCGTTCATACTTATTTGATGATTCTTTATGATCGTCAGTTAATATGTAGACCTTATTTATTTGATTCCTGAAGGAAGGAAAGTTATTTGCATTATGATTAATGTTTTCAATGATTAATGAAGCTACAAATGGACAATTAACTTACTTTTCAGCTTTTATCTTGGGTGGAGCCCTTGTCCGTATTTTCTTCCTGTACGATGGTCCCTTCACTGGATGTGCGTCACCAGCTGCAGCAGAAGCTTCATGTCGTAACATGGCCTCCTCTCGGCGGACGTGGTCATCTGGTCGGCTGGCTCTAGGTTGAGGAGTGACATAGTAGCCGATCAGACACTTGGCGTCGTCCTGGGACACGATCAGCGTACTCTTGGAGTTGTACGCACGGCCGTACTGCACCAGGAAGTACCTCTGCATCTCCGCACAGTTCTTGACTTCAATTCCCAGCAGCTGACATCGCTTCTTCAGGATCCCCGTGTCTTTGGCAGGCAGGATCTGTTTATGGATGTCCACGAGTCTCACGAACGGCTGGTTGTCGATCATTATTGCCGGAAGGTCGTTCCAAAACATGGTGACCGTCACAATCCACGGCGTGTTGTAGTCGGCTGCCGCTGATGCCGCGGAAGACGCATTCGCAGACTGATCCATCGCAGAAGTGTCTGTGAAAAGGTCAGTCTTATCAAGTCTGAAGTCGTTACCCAAGAGGTCAAATGGTTTTTCTAGAGATGGAATTAGATCTCGTAACGGTGCACTGTCTCCTATAGCAGTCAGGTCAGCTTCCAGCAAAGCCTTGGTATGACTCTCATTGCTGGGCGAGGCCTGAACCGACGCTGCAGCCGGAGGCGACGTCGCGGACACCGGAACCAGCGCTGAACTGAACTCGGAGTTACTCTCTAGAATATCAGGCTTGTCCGTCTCCCCTCCTACAGAGTGGTCCTTGCTATCCGTGTCGAGTTCAGAGGCAGCACTTGACACACTCTGCCTCCGCTCGGCTTTGTCTGATGTACTCGCCTCATCAACAGATTTCTGGTCGGAACAAACTTCAAAGTGGTCCACTGTTTGGTCATAGTTCTGGTTGTCATCGAGATTAAACTTCGCTGCACCACTGGAATCGATAATCTCCTCTGGCGTGGAATCAACGTCCTTCACAGCATCCAACAGCATGTTCACCTGATCAGGCGTCAGACTCATATTTTCTCCCAAGAAGTTGATTCCCATTGAATCCTCGGCAGGGGTGTACAGATCCACTGAATCGGTCAGCGCTGTTGCCTCTGGTGATCCCAGATTGTCATTCTCCATACTCAGGATGGTGCTGATGATGTTACTGTCCATATCTGCTATGTTCTCAGAAGCTCCAGCTTGTGGTACCTGAGGCTGGGCTTCTGCTGCTGCGGGTTTCTGACCACTGTGCAGAGCCAGAGCCAATCCAGCTCCATAGTACTTCTCACTGATGGACAAGCCAGCCTTGCCTCGGAGCTTGATGGCCTCAATGTCGGCGTCAGTCAGGTGAGGAACAATAATATCGCCAGGCTTCGGAGCTGGAATTAGGATTTTATCCGACGGCAGAAATGGCGGGAGCTCTTTGCTGGACCTCCTCCTACTGCGGGAGGCTTTGTTCAGATAGTACACGTACTCGTCCTTGAACTTGCCGGTGATCTTCAGCTTGGAGCCGTTGTCCAGCTCCAGTTGTTCCTGAACCTGCTGCAGCTTCTCCAGCCTCCTTCGACTGGTGCGGCCGATGACCGACGGAATCTTGTCAGGAGTGAAGTCTACGCCGAACGGCTCCTTGAAGTCGATGACATCCACAGTAGGAGGAGCCTCTAATGGCGGACTGTCCACCGTCTCTGGAGGCTCTATTGGCTCAGTTTTAATAATCTTCATTCTAACTTTCGATTTCAATTTGGGCTCTCTCACACTCCTGCCGATTCTAGATTTATTATACTTCCTTTTCTCAGGTTTACTGATCTGCGACTCGTGTCTGCTGTCGCGGGGCAAATGTCCCTGGCGGAGGCAGTAGTCGTGGTCGTGGTGCACCGACGAGTTGTCGAGAAATCCAAACTCAGAATAGTGCGACTCTCCAAGAAGAGGCAGTCCGACCTCGTCCTGCACCTCGGAGCCCGCGTCTGACCGGTCCCAGTCTCCGCACGGGGACTGCAGGAATGACGGAATCCCTGGAGACTCGGGAATACTCATCGGAGGCGAGCTCATCAGACCTCGGTCAAAGTATCGCCGGCTACTGCTGGAATGGTCCTTTGTGACAGGTATTAGCAAGTTCTTACTGCCGTTAGGAGGTGTTGCACTCTCGCAATTAATATCGGAACTACTGAAAGATGCAAATGTACCAATTCTAAACTTGCCTATTTTGGATGGAATATGTCCGTGTATGTTATCACCACTGCCCGTGGGCGAATCTTCACAACCATCACTAGAACTAAAACCCTGAATGAAAGATTGATGCTGTGAAGTGGATTCCCGCAGAGGAAGGGGAGCGAGTTTCACAGAAGGGAAGTCCGCTAGGGACGAGTCTATCGAGGACGTCGGGGACAAAAGAGAAGCTTCTGTGGACACGTTGTCATCGTGTCCTTTCACCGCCAGAGACATGTGCTTGTCTTCAAAGCCGCACCTCAGACAAGCACTCTCGATGGACATGCTCCGAGCTCTATGCTCCATGTCCTCTGCAGAACTGTTTTCCTCACAGGAATCAGATTCCGCCCCGTTTTCCGTGTCGTAACAGTCCGTGCTTCGTCTCTCGACCGCCTTTCCTGGCTGCGACGCGTACGAGTGATCAGACTCCACCACCGACGCCGGTGCACTGCCCGCCCTCGACTCACAGTCACTAGTGTCCACGCCCTCCTCGGATATCTGGGTCTCGCTGGAGAGGTATCGCATCTGTCCAGTCCCCACGGTGGTCAGATAGCTCTCCAGCAGACAGGAGGTTCCTGGGTGTTCAGGCGCTTCTGCCCTCTCCGGGATATCCGCAATAAAACTGGACTCGGAGTGTTCACTGTTCACTGAATCGACGCCGGATCCAGAAGCAGTCGTAGAAGCAGCGTCTGAGGGACTAGGACCGAGATCCTCACCTGCTACAGTCTGCCGGCCACATTTAGCACACAACACACTGGCAGTCATGTCCACGTCTACTTCCTTCCTCTTGCTAGGACTCCGACACAGTCCACACATAGGGATAGCCAACGTCTGCGTCTCCATGCTATTGTTCTCGTCGTCTGAATCCTTCTCATCCTCGGGCAACCTCGAGACGACACCAGAAGCATCATCGTCAGGTTCATCTCCAGAAGCCTCGTCTTCAAATGCAGCCGTTTTGCTAACATTTTCAACAATTTCTGTTTTCTTTAAATCACCAGTCTTTGTGGGCAAGCAGTCACTTGCTACAGACACATCACTAGTATCCGAGGAATTGTTCTCTTCTGGTGTTAGAATGAGATTTCTCGTAATTTCAGCGTCCACACCATCACGGCTTGGTTTCCGAGCAACCACAACCCCAACGTCAACAGCTTTCTCAGAGCTCCAGGAATGTCTTCGCAATGTCCTCCCGGGCAAGTCGTCCTCCGACACCGTCCTCACATCTTGCGTCCTCTCGAACAACTTCCCGATGTCACTAGGAAGGTTACAGGAATTCTGCCGCTTTATCTCGCTTCTGACAACTTTCCTGGCCGAGCCCATCTTCTCAACGTTGCTAGGATCGTCTTCCTCTGCTGACTCGTCGCTGGCCTTATCATCGCAGTTAGAGTCGGTGGAGCTTGCCTTGCCGGGCAGACCGGGGGTCTCCGAGTCGTCTCGCTGGAGAGCCGCCGCCGCAGCCAGAAGATCGAGCGGATTGAAATCCATGACACGTGCTCCCCGTATAGCCGGTGCCCAACATGGGGATCTGTTCAGTGGCAGCCACACACAGCAACCTGTAAGTACACAAGCAACATCTCCGTTAACAACATTCCACCATTACACAGACAATATAGAAAACCATAAATCTTTTTTTTATTTATTTTTTTATTTTAAAATTGGGGTTTAAAGTCGCTTTCTAGAATCTTTCACTAATATCACGACTTGTCAGTTTAGGGCAGGAGGAAACCC
>JAUTBV010098656.1:4259-16386 GCA_032361325.1 Lepetodrilus fucensis
ATTCACTTCATGCTTCCTACAAAACACTATAGTGGTGGACCATTGACTCCAAGACAAGCCTGAACATCCAGGACATGGATGGAATACAGGACAGGTGTGTCCAGGACGTGTCCAATCTGTCCACGTTAAAGAGGTGGTGTAGCCCATTCAGCAACAAATCTACGACGTCACAAACACAAACTGCAACAGTATTTGCCTCGGCCCTCTACTTGCTTTGAATGGATTCCATGGGCTGCTCCAGTCACGGTCTGGAGACGTCTGTGCAGAATGTGTCTCTTGGACAAATTCATAGTGGAAAGTAGTAGAATGTAGTAAAAAGTAGTGTGGGCTGAATGCACCCCGGGAAGTATTCTGTACCAGAGATCCTGTTATTAACTGAGCTGCTATAAACCTCTGATGCTTGAAAACAGATAACTACATACCATGCATGAAGTGAATATATAAAACATTTATTCATAAATATATATATGCAATATCTTACATGTACATGTATATACATTTATTTTCCTATTTTAATTATAATATATATATATATGGACGGATTACATAATATCACCATTTTCATGCGACACTGATATTTACAAGGAACTGGTAATTCGTTGTGACAATGTTTGATGATAAGAAATCTACTACATGATTGGACTAAAACCGTAAACAATTCATGCATCCTTTGTTAATTTTTCTAATAAAAAGTTGAACATTAGTTCTCAATCACGGAGAAAATCATAGGGAATCTTAAAAGTTATCTTAAAATCTTAAAACGATACACATAAAACATACTGAGCATCAAATCAATGTACAAGAACTCATAATTAGTTATGAAAATTAGAGGAGTTTGAAATTTTAATATGGACCATTAAAATTAACAAATTTGGTACGTTTAAACTCGTAAATCTGAAAATTCATAACGAACAAACATAAAAAGTGAATAAAAATAAATGTTCATTGTTGTAACAATAGATCACATGATTATCATGAAATATCTTAATAAGGGTAACCATATAATGATTTTAAAACATTCCACAATCAGTCAGTTAGACAATGAGATTCATTTTACAGAAATTATTCTTGTATACTTTTACAAAACAGCATCCCAATGAAATAGCATTATATACATACCTACATAGAGGTACACTGTCTGGAATATCATAAATAATGAGAAAAGTATTTTGATATTGTATTTGAAATGTTTTCATGAAAGAAGTCTTGTGTTCATGTTTAGCATCGTCTTTGGGTATCGTCAGTTTTGGCAGGTTCAGTCTAGCTGTAGATTTACCATTCAAAGTCGTTGTCAGATCCTTTTTCACTGCAAAACAAATAATAATAAAGGTTTGAAAATAAATGGGCTTAAAAGTTCCTACTTGTGTTAAACATTGTCAAATATAGTGATATTTAACCTTCCTAGTGTCAAAGGTAACCATGGAAATTCAGCTGAAATAAGGTTAAATTTGCTGTCAGGGCCTGGATGACAATCTTAATGATTCTTATGACAATCTTAATGATTCTTATGACAATCTTAATGATTCTTATGACAATCTTAATGATTCTTATAGTATGGCTTCAAGAATAGGCCCCCTGGTCCCGTTGTTTTAAAATCTGTTTTTTTCTTTATGTAAATTCATACTTTATGTTAATATATTTATTAAATTATTATCATATTCTGAATGTAAAGTCTATCAGAACAAGTGAACTCCTAATGGTCAGCTTATCAAACTCTAATACTTTGCGCCTAGCACCTCCGCTGTCTGTGGCTAGTACATGCACTCACCTGTGAATGTCTTCAGCCACCGAGAGCTCTTGCTCCGAGTGTGGTGGAGAATGCTCCTGTAGATGAGATGATAGAAGTGAAATGGTTAACTTTCAAGCAGTAACAAGAACACCTGACATAAACACAATAGTATGCAATACAAATATCACTATAAGACAGACACTGTAAAATGTAGCATAGATGTTGTAAGAGTGAGGAACAAAGACAAGAGTATTGAAGTGGAACACTAACTAACCTGTTTACTTTTAGACCATGAATCTTCTTCCTTCTTCACCTGTGAAAATAATAAAGATATTTAATTTTACACTACTTCCTTACCATGCTTATCCAAAACAATTTCAATTTCAATTTATTATTAATATTATTTAAGCCTGAATAGAGAACATTTTCAGAATTCTCTCAGATAAACGGGGCACCCTTTTATAGTACACCAAATCCATACTTGAAAGCTTGCTCATAGTGAAGTTCTGGTACTCATGAAGAGACAGTATCATTTATCATTTATCACTTAGCCGGCTAGGATTTCTAGCCACTTTGCGCACGCGTATCACATACCCTAGCGACAGATTAGCATATTCTAGACTGGGCTGGCCGAAAACCATTTGGTACTTCGCCGCCATGTGAATCACGTGGCGGCGAAGTGCAAAAGAACAAAAAACGTGACGTCACCATACTCTCGAACCAGACAAGTTAGTTGACTAAGGAAAAAAAAACTGCAGCTAATGTTCTCATAGTGATCAGGGAGAAAAATCACTACGAGAGTATCCTGGGGTGCATTCAATCAGCACAGGGCTGAGTTAGCTGCTTAGCTAAACTGGTTCTCTGTCCCATGTATGGTTCATATGAGATGGTGGCTAGTTTAGTAAAGTCGCTTGCAAGCCCTTGTGTCATTGAATGCACCCCAAGGTAGTGCTCCTTTTTAATGTTCTGTCACATGTCCAGTACATGTTCTGTGAGTGAGTGAGCCAGCACAGCACAGCACAGCACAGAGTAAATTGCCAGTGGCAGCCATGTTGGATTGTGTACTGTGCCATCTGCACCACCTATTTCCCGGACACGCAGAACACTGTGCAATGTTGCTCCTTTCTAACCGTGCATGTCTCGGACAGAAAGTACAAACAGAACAGCTAGAAAGGAGCAGGGCTCCTCTCCTACTGGATACGAGAGCTTCAAGAATAGGTGTTTAGAAGCAAGTGGCTACTGCAGAGTGTTGCTTCTACAGATTCCCAGTATTTGTGAAACTAAAGAAGACATGTTATTGCCAGACCTGACTGTCTTCTTCCTTCTTCTTCTGCTGCACCATGGCCATATACTGCTTCATCATAGGGTCTATATTGTCTTCTTCTGACTTGGTCTCCGCCTCCTTGGGCTTGTTGCCATCAGCCGTGGGAGCAATGGTGTCCTGCTTGTCCTGCTTGCCCTGTGTGGAGTGGAAGGACGATGTAGAGTGGTCCTCTCAAAAATACGCTACCTCACCCTACAGCGACATTTACATAAAAAATATGATATTTACATGTCTGCAGTGACATCTACACAAAGACTACCTCAAGTCTGGCTAATTCTTCCTGTTCTCGCTCGAACGCTTCTTCCTCGATCCGCCGTCGTTCTTCGTCACGCTTCTCGCGTTCTTCCTCCATCTTCCTCTTGTCTTCCTCCTCATCCCTCTTTCCTGGAACAATGTGACAAGAAATCTACGTTATCAGGATTGATGGATTGATTGATCGATTATATTGATCTTCATAAATGTTACAAATCCAGGATTTAACCATTTTTAGCGTAGATGTGTATGTCGCGGGCATTACCTCCCTTCCATGCAGAATCTAGAGAGATGGGCTGGGTGTTCCAGGCGGAGTCTAGAGATATTGGGGGCAGCGTAGCTATCGCGGGCAGCGTGGTCTTAGGCTGTGGAACATCTCGAGTGTCGTCCTCCACAGCGCTGGCACTAGCAATGTCATTCACTGCATTCCCCTGATTATCTGATAGAAACAACCAGATTTGAAACTGCTAATTTTACAAATAGTATGATGTTAGAAATTTAACTCTACATTTAAATAGCGAAATACATTTTTTTCTTGTCTTTTAAATCAATGTGGTAGGAAGCTTTGCATTGAGTGCAATATTCTACGAATTGTCTGCATATTGACATACTCACCATCTGATTGGCCCGGGCCATCGCCGGATCCAGATGATGCCACTACGACCAACATGCTCGGTGACCCGGGCCGCGCCTCCAGATCAGACACTGTGATTGGACGATTACTGACTCTGCGTTCCTTCCTGAAGCAAAACCGTGAACTATTCAACACTGACACTCCAATATCACATCACAACACTAACACTTCGATTATCACATCATAAAGTTATTTGAAGATCTGGGACTACAAACGTCATCACCTACCCAGTGGCACCATCGTCAGACATGTTGGAGATGTCAAACCGTGGCACTGTCGACTTTCTTCCTTTGTCTCTACCGACACTCAGCTCCTCAAAACTATCTGTAGACAAACAAATCCCAAGTTTAAAAAAAGATTTGCTGAAGAAACAATGAGTGAGTGAGTGATTGATTATGGAGTTTAACTTTGCTGTGGGAATCTTTCACCCATTTGCGATGAGAAACAATTAACAAGATATCATTGCTTTTGTAAATAAATCCAGACAAAGAATATTTCTTGTTTAAATTGGGTAAAAATATGATAATAATTTCAATCACATTATATTGCTCATTGCTCAGTAGAGCGATCACATTACTTATGCTACTAGATGCAATGTAGCATCCTATAGAAAATATTAGTTGAACATCTATTTTATCAATGACAACTCAAGTCTGACCATCGTCATAGTCATCGCTAGACCGTCTGCTACCCTTCTTGTACGGAGTGGACGACATGGGTCTGTGAGGAGGGATGGGGCTCTGAGTAGGGGAGGTAAGTGGGTGATGCTCTGAAACAGGAAACAGGACGTTCCAGTAATTTCATCCTTAAATACAATAGAAATGTCAGTACACAGGACTAGTTCATTGTGTGTAACTGTATCGGAGGGAGGTTCCTGTACCTCGGACTATCTCCGGAGCTGTCTGCGTCATCCGGGTGGGAGACAGGCGATCAGGTATGGCCGCCACGTTGGTCATCTGGTAGTGGAAGTCTGTGTACGCCCGCTCCAAGTTCTGATAACAGAGAAACAAGATGTTATCCTGCAGTCTTCTCATTGCATTGGCTCTTCACACACATTCAATTCAATACATCGATATTTATGAAAGCGCTGAAAATGAATTTTAGCTTCATAGCAAATAGTTTGTTAGTGGGCTGGGTATCATTGCAATAAGTGATTATGGAGTTTAATGTTGCTGTGGGAAGCCTTCACCCATTTGTACAAGGACAGACAGACACAAACACAGACACATGGACAGATAGAGACACATGGACAGACATATGGACAGACATACATATGGACAGACACATGGACAGACAGACACACATATGGACAGACACACACACACACATGGACAGACACACACACATGGACAGCTGGACATACATGGACAGACACACACACATGGACAGCCGGACAGACACACACACATGGACAGCTGGACAGACAGACACATACATGGACAGACACACACACATGGACAGCTGGACATACATGGACAGACACACACACACACATGGACAGCTGGACATACATGCGCCTCCTTCTCCAGGTTCTTCAGTCTGTACTTGGCCTCCGCCACCACATCGGCCGACGCAGCAGACGACACATCGTCATCTGTCAAGTCACACCGACGCTCGCTGACGAAGTCTCCGTCTAAGTCCACATCATTGTACACGTCCCTGGTGTCAAACCTGGCACGACTGCCGGACAGCGACCTGTGACTGGTCATCAGCTGACCGTGGCTGATGGACAGGTGGACGTGAGAGCCGTCGTGTCGAGAATCTAGCTGAGCTGCATCCGGCGAGATGTGAGAAGATGCCGGCACCCTGGAACCAGACAACAGAGTGAACATGGTAAGTGATATCAGTAGTTTTACACCTGTGGGCTTCATCTGAGGAATAGTATGGATATGTGTGGGAGTGTGTGGGTATATGTATATCTGGGAGTTGTGTTTGCAGGTATATTCAGATTGCATCAACTTACCGGTCTTCTTCAGTGGGGGGCTTTCTGTAGACCTCATTGTTCAGTGCTGCAACACAAACATGAAAACAAGTCAGATCCTGTATGTACACATTCTAGATACTATAGGCTATAGTTCTAAAGTTAACAGTAGAATACATGTATATAAGAAACAAACTGTGAAGAATTGAAATGTGTTACTGTTACTGGACTGCCATTAACAGCAATGCATGTCGATGCTGATCTGTCTAGTGTAGTTACTAAGGTACAATTCAAAATGATATAAGAACACCAACCCTGGTGAGTCATCGCTAGGTGCTGTCGGAGGTCCACTACTTCTCGGTTCATTTCCTTCATCTGCAGAGTCTGCTCCTCGTAGTGACGCACCAGCTCGCGGTTACGATCAATCTGGACATACATGGGATTACGTCACTGAACATCTTGCATAACAGATATAGAACTGGGGTTGATCGACATAACGTAACAACATTACATCATTATCTACAACGGTGAGTGAGTAATTCGGGGAGTCTACAATCTGTTAAAAAACATTTTTAAAAAACCAACATTATTTATTTCAAAATCTTCCGGGATCCACAAACAGCCAACTTAATGGCTATACATGTCTTGGATTTGACAGATGCGGGACAAAAGGACTAAAGACAAACCTCGTCTTTGAGTCTGGTCTCCAGCTGTTGTTTCTGTTGTTCAAACAACACCTGCTCCTGACGCAGGTTTTCCCGCGCTCGCTCCAAGTCTCGCTGCATCAGCAACGTCTCTGGACTTGGACGTCGCAACTCTCGAAGTAACTCTTCTTGTCCTAGGAAACAACACACAGCAGGCTTATACTACTTTCCCAATTCTTCCAGAAAATAACTAAGAATGTAACACGATACCTGTGGAAAATCGTGGAGTAATAAATATTTTTAATAATCTGCTAAACTCAACTTCTATTTTCAAATTAGACATATTGTTGTACAAGTTTATCATATTGCTTAACTTAAATTGCTTAAATAAAGTACAGAATCCTGAAACACATACTTCCCCTCTCTCGTTCATTCATTGTAAGCAGTTCTGACAGCCGTCTGAAATGATCAGCAAATGATTTTAAGAAATCAGAAACAGATTCATAAAAGAAAAAAAGAAAATAATAATATGTATTTGGAAAATTTACCTCAAGTGGTCATACATTTCTAAAAGTGATTAAAGGAGATTTTGATTATCTTCTCTTTTAGTGAGTAATACTTAGCCAGTCATCTCAAGCTTTTTTTTTTGTAGAAATGTAAAAATTATGTGGCGTGCTCAAAATAGACTTAATAAGATTGGAAGATAATACTGGTAGACTGCATGATATCCTAATTAATTCAATAGTACTTACGTCCTCAAGGTTTCAAGTTCATTTCGGTAGACAGAGGTTTGCTCCTTCAGAGTCTTGTAATCGGACATCTGAAAACCGTGACAATTAATTTAAAGCATCTTCTGACAACAAATTCCCATTGAGTGACCATCCAGATAAGAATGGGTTCACGTCAAGTGACGACTTCTATAGAGTTAGATATCTGTCTGTGAAATTGGACCAAGTTTCAAACTGGCAATACAATCGTCACAGTGATCGGTCTGTACTCACGTCTCGGAGCTTAGCGTTGATGTACTCGTTCTGTCTGGTTGCGGATACCTCAGAATGTCGTGCTTCCTGAAGGAGTGTCTGGAAATGGACAAAACACATCTGTGAGTGATCTGGCCCCAAGATTACGGAGAAAAGAAAATGAGTACAATTGCATGTTGTTTTCTCTCTCACAAATTCCAATATATATTTTGGGCTTGAGCTTGAAATTGTAGTCAAAATATTACTATGGTGACTTGTTTATAATGGAGGGGGGAGAACTTAAAACATCCATGTGTTACAGGAACATATCAAGTGAGTGAATTATTGTTTTACATCACAGTGGGAATCTTTCACTCATACATGACAAATCTAGAAGCATGAATAGAGCTGTTGCTTTCAATGCATTATTATCTGCAAACAAGGACAGCATTCAAAGCATTACCAGGGAGCTGTGAGTAGGTATTGTTCTGGATTACCAAGAGTAAAATGCGCGTTGTAACCTCACCTCCAGTTCGTTGACCCGGTGTGTCTTGTCCCGGAGGTCATCCTTCAGAGACTGGATCTTGTTCTTCTCCTCTGAGACAATCCTCTCCGTCTCTGAGGGGAGAACACACACACACATATACATCAGGGTATCGTTTCTCCAAGCTCTCATATCCACCATAAGACCACAGTGCTCTCATAACTGCATGATACACATATTTAGAAATCACTACGAGAGTTCTTATGGTCTCGTGGTACGGTAGATATGCGAACTTTGAGCAACACTACCCAGTAACATTGCAATACACGCCATCTCACCGAAACATGGTCATAATACCAACGGCTCTTTTTGATATCTTAGATATACCATCATGGTACATACCCTGTCCAAGTGTACCATCAGTGAGTTGCAAAGAGTTGCTTTAGATGTGGCGACATCACTGTACTTTTCCTGTGCGGTCTGCACCACCTCACCAGTGAGAATGGACCGCACAATGTGCGAGAACAGCCCGCCAAGTGTGTGAGAACAGCCCGCCAAGTGTGCGAGAACAGCCCGCCAAGTGTGCGAGAACAGACTGCACAGAATGTAAGAAAACACTGCAGAGTGTGCGAGATGTCCCATTAACAAAATTGTCTGTTCGAAGTACTCGAAACACTCAGCACAGGTGAAATTAACGGGGGCCAATGTGTCCACTCTTTTACCTTTAACCTTCGTCTCTCTGATCTCGAGATGCTGTGTTCGTTCAATGAACCTTGTCTGAGTGTCCAGCTTGAACCTGCGCACAAGGCAGAACATCTTTCACGTCTCAATCATCAACATATAATACTTTCTTATCTGATCTATTACTATAAGCATGGCAGTTATTTCAAAACATAACTGACAGACATCAGATCTGGTCATTCGCTCATATCACCTATTAGGCTATTACACCTGTAGGATGGAGTGTTGCAATACACCTGATGATTGTACATAAGTAGGAGTGTCTTACTGAGCCATCTCGTTGTGTAGCCGCTGCGTGAACTCCGTCTCCTGCCTCTTCACTTCAAACTCTCGCCGACGAATCTCGTCCTCCTTGGCACGCATCCGTTCTTCTAGAAGTTGTTTCTCTCTGCGAGCACAGACAAACAAATCAATAATCAACAACACACGGATCCTCAATGGACTCGTAGAAATCCTCTGTAAAATAGTAGAGAATAGTTTATGTAGCATTAGACACGTTCATCACATGAATACTTCTCAGTCCTAAATGTGTCTGACCCCGAGATTACACATTTTTTAACAGGATTATATACGGAGATTTGTGAACACAAAAATATTGCATAATCTCGGGGCCAGGAATGAGCTGGACAGGAATCGTGATGTACCTCTGTGTGAGTTCCCGCTCTCGCTTGACGTCCGCCTCTCGGTGTCTCATCACGTCCATCTCCTCCAACAGACTCTGCCGCTGTACGTAGATCTCCTTTTCCGTTATCTGTCACATAGATAGCAGTCATGCCTGTCAGTAGACGTTATCTTGTCCAAGACATCTGTCACTAACGTTCATAGTTGTCAGCAGCGATCCGTTTGATATGACAGAGAAGCCGTTGTATTGGGAATTGTGACTTAATGGTATATTAATAATAATAATAATGTGAAATGTTATATTGCGCCAAATCCACGCTCTAAAGCATGCTCATATCGTGCTAAATCAGTCACCCCAGTAAATGGATCAATGTGCACTCATTTTACCATCTCAATTCCCTGGGGAGTATACAACTCAGTTAAGATGCTAGAAGGTTTACATTCACAATTCCATCTCATCCTACCGGGTAATAATTCACAGTTGGGTGTACTGAAGCAGTGTGGATCTAAGCACTACATGATGGCATGAGTTAGGCTTGAACTCAGGACCTCCGGGTTATGACGAAGACTCACTACTTCTAGACCACTGTGCTCCACAGGGATTGGATAGTGACCACATGTTTCCTGATCTCTAATACAGACATCTCATCCCCTCTACAGACGGCTCACGTACCTCTTGTTCTCGCTGTAGTCGCTCTACCGAGTTTCTCTCTCGTTCGATCAGGGCATCGTATCGGGTCTGGTATGTCCGCTCCAGCTGAAAGTACCAAGCATGACAAACACATAAACCATCGGAGAACACAAGCATATATGATATTGGATAAAAGAATACTGGTATATTACTGAACATGAACAGTCATGATAGTTACAATATAGGAATCGTTAAAAGAGACTTTCCAGAGTGATCACAATATTTACAGTACAGCAGGTAGGGCAGTAATGGCTTCTTCAAATGGTGGTCAATGTACAGGAATGTGTAGGATGGTCACAGTACAGGAATGTGTAGGATGGTCACAGTACAGGAATGGGTAGGATGGTCACAGTACAGGAATGGGTAGGATGGTCACACTACAAGAATGTGTTTTTGTTTGTTTTGTTTTTTCAATTGCGGTTTAGAGCAGCTTTCAAGATTCTTTCATTTGTATCAAAGCTTGTCAGTTTCAGGGCAGGAGGAAACCTGCAACATCTGTAGCGCTGAATGTTGCAGTAAACCTGCGAGCACCGGCTGGTACTGACAAGACCAAGAATAATAACTGCATTGCCACTCTACAGTCAGTGCATCCTATCAATATCGCATCAGAGGTAACTTTCGCAAACATTGAAGCTGGGCCCCCAGGGCAGGATTTGAACCTGGAACCTTTGACGGGATTTGAACAAGGAACCTTTGGCTCCGAAGTCTAATGTTCTATCAATGCACTACCACCCGCCCCACAGGAATGCATAGGATGGTCACGATACCTCTTTCCTCTGCTGATCCAGCTGTCTGCGACTCTCCTCTCTTTCCTCCAGCTGTATACGGCCGATCTCACAGTCCTTCATCCGAGCCAGCTGCAACACCACAACAGCCGCAGCAAGTATGAGTTTGTTATTTCCAATGTGTTTACATGTAATTGACTATCCTCCAACCTCTTCAATAATGGCAAACAAGTGTATGTGTTTTGATCGTATTCAAATTGAACCAACAAGAATTGACATTGCATACCTTTTGTAGAACAGTGGCTAGGTATATGCAGGACGTACCTCTCTCTTGAGTTCAGAGTTGTACCGGTCCTCCAGTTGCCGCTGGTAGGACAAGAGTCGGTCCTCCACTGCTAGCTTCCCCGTCCTCGAGTGTTCGTCCCGCCGTGACGAGTAGAATTCCTCCAGACTCTGTAGTTTGTCATCTGAAGGACAGAAATCGCTGCGATTAGGTATTCAGTAAAATGAGTTAACTCTATTGAGAAAATACCCAGGAAGGAAAATAAACAAATAAACAATTTGAAGTAGGCTTTCATTAATTTGGAAAGGAAAAAAAACCTATTTAATTGCAGAATTTACTCAAATATTATACAAAAGTTTCATTTTAGATAAACTGCCCCAGAATGCCAACAAGTGGTCCCATTTGTTATTCAGATTGGTATTAAATCTTGATGTTGTCTTAATCTTGGCTGGTTGACAATTTAATAATACTAAATTAGTAGTGATAAATCTGCCACAATATGAACCACTGACCGAGAGAGGTGAGAGGAGTAACTCTGATGAGGTCCGTCTGAACGCCAAACTCGTGGGTGGCACCAGCATGAAGGGCAGACAACTCTGTGAGAACCTGCCACAGGAAGCCTGAAAGTAACAATGTATACATGTTGTAATCAGGTAACAATCTCAGTGTGTATAAAAAATACGGAGCGTCTTTCCCTGTTTTAATCTACAGATATTTCTGATACTAATGATGATTATCATGATTATGAGAGATAGGAATTTTGGTATTGTTGGAAATACATCATTACATGCCAGTTCACAATATTCTGGAATCAAACTCCAACTTTGAAGAAATGGTAAGCATGGAAAATTGAATCCAACACAGAATCATTGCAAAATATATGCAAAATATTATTAATATTTTATGAATGACTAACAATTATATTATAACGATAGAGCAGAATACATTACCTTTCCCTGCTTTTCCATTTTTCCCTGACATCTGTAAAGAAAAATATCCGGTATGGAAATATAGTAGCATCTTAGGTGGCATACCACGGGGTTTTTCCCTTATCATTTATCATATAAAATAGGTTACTTTGAGCGCCTGCTGATGGAAAACTTATGTATCAATCTGTAA
>JAUTBV010098667.1:0-16384 GCA_032361325.1 Lepetodrilus fucensis
GATCTTAATAACATCAACAACATAATGGAACTCGATACTATCGCATTGCCAAAATGAATAAGCTGGTCACACACCCGTGCGCCAGCAAAAGCGAAACCACGGAACCATAATCCGTAACCATAACCATAGTGTGTGTGTGTTCGTATGTGTGTGTGTGTGTGTGTGTGTGTGTGTGTGTGGTGTGTGTGCGTGTGTGTGGTGTGTGTGTGTGGTGTGTGTGTGTGGTGTGTGTGTGTGTGTGTGTGAGAGAGAGAGAAATAATATTGAATGTTAATGTATCACCAATACAACCCAGAAGACAATTGCATTTGATTTACATTGATCCAACTCTAATTAAGTTCGTCCTACATGATTTCAATGTGTCTATGAGTTTGTAGAATGCGTGTGCGTGTGTGTGTGTTTGAAACTTACCGGTTGCATAGTAATAGTAAAATAAGTCGTCTGTTTTCTTGTTAAGTTCCAGACACGTATAGGCGTAGAAGGGAACTGTGAAGACATTGAAACTCGCCGATCTAAATACAAGAGCATATACGTTGTAAATGGTAGCTCTGTATAACGAGGACATATCTAATATGATCACGTCCAGTATCATCCTCTGCCATACAAGGGACCACTCATTTTATTCACTTGAATGAAGGTGCTGAAATTCTAGGAACTGTTGGTAAAGTATGCCAGTTATTTTATATTTTAAATTCTGGTAAAGTAATAAGTCGCTAATGGCAGTGGCTAAACAATACTAAAGCAAAGTTACGAGTAGATATTATAATGTTAGTAGTAATAAAGCACAGTAGGTGTAATTAAATGGTATACTACTATAATACTAGTTTCTTGATGTACATATACGTTATGTTAGTACTATGTGATGTTAGGTAAACTGATACTGGTATTTGCTATGCATTACCTCCCTATATAGAGGTTTCCAGAGGCCAGATAACAGTCATACGCGATGTTTGAGAATGTTTGACTCTGGGTGACGATGGTGTATGATCCGAATGTCGTGGTGTTCCACGTGAGGAAGCCGTCTCGGCTGCTATAGAAGACGCCAGAGAGCGCGGCAGGGTATGTGCACGCACCGGAACTGTCTGCAATACATATAGGATGCATTTGGGTTACATGGAATACTTATGATGCAATTGGCTCAAATTAAATAAATAGGACGCATTTGGGTTACATGGAATACCTGGGACGCTGTTGAGTCAAATGAAATAAATAGGATGCAGGTGGGTTACATGGCATACCCAGGATATATTTGAGTCATAATATAGCTAGGATGCATATGGAACATGGAACAATTATGATGCATTTCGGTTATATGGATGTAGTTGGGTCAAATGGAATAAATAGGAAATATTTATGTTTTAAATGGAATACTTAGGATCCAATTGGGTCACATGGAATGAATATAATGCATTTTGATCACAGTTAATACATTGGATGCAGTTGGGTTACATGGAATACATTGGATATATTTGGAATAAATATAATCCAGTTGGGTGGCATGGCATGCAGTTGGGTCATATGGAATATGTCGGATGAATTTGGATCACATTGAATATACCTATCATGCAGTTGGATCACATTGAATAACTAGGATGCATTTGTGTCACATAGAATATAAGTTTACAATTGGGTTATACCGAATATTTGGATACAGCTGGGTCGCAAGGAATACCTAGAATGCAATTGTGTCGCATGGAACATGTAGAATTGTATCTCATTCAATGAGGAAGTTATTGGTCTCTGGAACAGAAGAACTTGTATCCCTCTTGGAAAACATATTTGTTATGTGATTTAACAAAATTGTAATTCATCGTTGTACATTTATTAACCATATGTGTAACTCGGATTTGTTGGTTGAATGATTATTACACCAAATTACGTTGTAGGAATGTGAATATTTGTAAACCATTACTCCTTAACTGCTGTATGTCTACACACGAAAACTCACCTTGAATTAGAAAAGCCAATTGAATTACAAAGTAGATGGTGTATTTCATACGTTGGGGTTTCCATATGAGCGGTTCTTCTGATGTCGAGCCCATGATCATATCAGCACTATGGGAGTTATTTCATCCTGGACTTTCGTTAAGTACAGATATTTCCTGGCATTGTAGACCGTTTCTTAAAACCTAATTATCGTATTTTCCCAAATATGTGTACATTTTCTCACTTTCTACACGGTACAAGTATACTCATTTTAACAGCCGTGTTTGTGACTAATACATGAACCAATGCCTACCAATCCCTACACGGCTTATTCTTGGTCGCCGGGAATCGTAACTCGTAATCGCGTTCACCGCCAGTAAAATGCTTCAGCGGTTCTGCCGTCTTACTGCCCTTTGTTTAGCGTTGTGAGGAACGGAGAGTTGTGTTCTAATGCCACGTTGTTAAGGATTATAGAACATGGCCTGTTTAAGGGATCATCCATAATCGACAGAGACACACAACGATGTATACGTCAGTGAGAATGACTAACATTTAGTCAATAGTTTTGGGCTCTGTTTACACATGCTTGTCATAATTAGTAGGTCCTATACGTGTAAATAATATGTTTTCAATTAACACTGGCGAAGCAATAGATGTTTTGGGTGAATGGGTATCAAATATAACAATAGTAGGCCTATATATACCGGGTACACTATATTGGGAATTTAAAAAAAAAAGTATGCATGTACATATAAAACCATAACAATGTAATCAACTCTTAATAATTCCAAGGGTGGTAAAAAATATCGTATCCGTTCAATGAACATCAGACTTCAGAGCCTAAGGTCATGAGTTCGAACCCGCCCCTTAATTGACCCTGCGGAGCGGACTCAAATCAAATTAACTCTGCCTAAATTTCACTCTGGAGTGATTTAAGCCTAGGATTAGCTACGCTGTTTGTACTGTCTTGGTGCCGTTATCGTCAGTTAAGTGGTTTGTCTGTACCATCCAGTGATTATAGGTTTGCTGCAAAATTCCGTGCTACGGGTGGTGCATGTTTTCTCCAGATAAAATCGATAAGTTATGATTGACGCGTGCATGTCTGTGTCTTTCAGTGTACGTGTGTGTGCGTGCGTGTGTGTATGTGCGTGAGTATGTGTGTGTGTGTGCGTGCGTACGTGTGTATGTGTGTGTGTTTGTGTGTGTGCGTGCCTACGTGTGTGTGTGTGTGTGTGTCTATGTGTGTGTTTGTGTTTGTGTTTGTGTATGCTTGCACATGAAAACAATATTACGTCTATTCACAAAATGTTGTTATATCCCTAACAAAGCAAGTTACGGTCGTAACATAATTAAATCGATTCCAGTGTATTGTATTGGTTTATGTTTGTTTGTGATGTGTTTCGACGACTATTTATGCAACACCAGTATGTTGATATATTCTCCCAGTGTGTTTTAATCACATCTATGGGCGTCGTAATCTTAAGATTTATTGACAGGTTTTCCTGCCATATTAACCAGAACAAACGGTATCTTCACACTGGTGTGTTAGTGCAAAAGCAAGAAATATGACAATCAACTAAATTTAACTTATGCCTATGTGTAGTGATTATTAAATATATTTAGCTTTGAGATTATATTTCCAATTACTACTTATAAAGAAATACGTTCTATGCTAAATGATGCAAACAAATGTTGTTGTTGTTGTTTTTTATTCAAGGGCTGTCCAGATACCGTTGTGAAATATAAAGGCTTGATGAACTAGTGTTTATATCGTATCAATGTCTGTGCTGTATGCATTTAATCTAATTTAGACCATTGGTATACCCTTACAAAAAGGTATTAGCAAAATCAGATTATATATGACAAACCATTGTGGCTTTAGCTCGATAAGGTTCTCGAGGCAGTGAACCGAAAGAACGAAGGTTGCGAAGGGCAAGTGCCCTTAGATACGAACTCGTTCTAGGCAGTGTAACAAGATGAAGAATGAAGCAAACCTGGGGACGATGTGACTAAACGCAGGAAGAATGTCTGGCACTGTTTACTGAATGGAATAGTCAATAAGTTTGATAGCTGCCAAATCGCTTCATAGACTTTTAAAAGACTCCGCCATGACGTCAGATGGTTGACAGGCAAGCCGAGTGAAGACGGAGGGTTTAACATTGGCTAGTCCGCTGCCTAGAAAGTTGGATCCAGAATGGGGCTGTTATTTGTATTACTATGCATTGGCTCGATGACAGGCATTGCAGAAATTGGTACGTGAAAGTGTCTTATTTTACAAGTATATGCAGCATAACAAAGAATATATTTTTAACCGCAGCGTTGTAATAATTATACGTGCATTTTCAATAATCATTATGTGTATTATGATTAAAATATGTGCAATGTTTAATCTGAACATTTAAGGAAGGATGAATGTTGAGTCATTAGCATTCATTGTGACATGAAGCGAATGGGTTATGAGACCAAATTATATTAGGCTTTATACTGTAGTCATTACATACGGCAACTCATACACAGGTGTACGTTTATTGAACACTATTATACATATGTTCATATGTACCATTGTCTTATCCTTCGATGAATGTCATATAACTTATTATCGTTCATAGCTTCGCGTTATGTAATTTGGTCTCGTTACACATTAGCTTCATGTCACAATGAATGCTAATGACTCAACATCAAGTACGCAAAGTATGCATATAAAAACAATATATTTTAGTGTTCAATAAATGTACAGTTTTGTATGCGTTCCCATTTAATGTTTAGAGTATAACACTACTCTAAACTCTAAACTCTAATGTCAACAGCGTGTCTTTGTACAGGAGAGGTTTCCTGATGTAGGCCTACATTTAATGGTTATACAGGTTGTATGAAAGTGGCATTAATTAATTATGTCATTAGTCGGTATTCCTGCATTTACTTCCAATGCTAACGTAATGCTGGATTAGTAATGGAGGTTTAATGACACGTTAATGGAGAGGTAGCGCAGTGGTAGAACGTTGGACTTCGGAGTCAAAGGTTCCAGGTTCAAATCCCGACGGCATCAATGTTCGCGAAAGTTACCTTTCTGGCGCGATGTTTTTAGGATGCACGGTCTGTAGAGTGGCAATGCAGTTATCATCCTTGGTCTTGTCAGTACCAGCCGGTGCTTGTAGATTTACTGCAACATTCAGCGCTACGGATGTTGTGGGTTTCCTCCTGCCCTAAAAAAACCACATTAGCGTTTCATATACAACCGGGCCCTGAACCAATAAAGCTTCCTATCACATGCAGACCATTTTCTTAAAATTAATTTTACATATCTAAAAACCAGTTGATCATGGTAATTATTCACTGAAGTTTTTCTTATGTGCATTTGCTACGGTAATCTTTATTCTGTATTCCAGATGGGGCGTGTTCGTTTTCGAGCCACCTGGCTGGCGCCTTCGATGAAAGCCACAAAGGAGTTCTGACCTTCACTACAAGCCAAGTCTCGTCCTACGTTCTACACACGTTCGGCACCTTCAACTTCGACTGTCACGCCAAGTTCTCGACGACACAGTACATCTTGAAGTAAGTCCGCCCGTCTATATGTCTGCATTTCCAGACAGATTCCTAGCGGTAGTCCGGGCCTAAATCCAGGTCTACGTCACTTCCTGCTGTAGCTTACATTACGCCCTGATTTAGGCATGTCCTACTCTGAAACATTTCTAAATATAATTACAGTATCATACATACAACTATACCAGTATACTATTCCAGCATAGTTGTAGCGGATATATTTCAAGTAACAGTTAACGTTGGTTCCTTAATTAACCCAACCCGATACAATGCAATTATTATTGGGCAGTGAAGAAACGGATATTGCCTTTTGGTTTGTTATTTGTGATAAAGTGAAGCGCTCATACAATGTTGTTACACATGTTTCACGCCAGTTATTTAAACCTATAATGTACTGTGTTATCGATTATGAAATTTGAAGAAATTACATTCTTTGTCATCGTACATTCAACATTGAATGCAATGATTATGTATTCTTTTAGAGCGCTCCATTCTACAATACATAGACATTCGTGTTAAACGCCACGTGAATTCGTACAAATAAACGAATACTTTTAGAGAAAAAACTACATATTTTTAATGACACGTGAATTCGTACAAATAAACGAATACTTTTAGAGAAAAAACAACATATTTTAAAAATTAAAATCCATAGGTTACTAGTATGTTTTGTTACTATTCGTACAACGTTTGCTTTGTGTACACAATCATCCGCTCTATCAAGCATATACTGATCTTTGATATAAGGTTATTACGCGTACTCGCGGGTGGTACTATGTAGTATTTCTGGCTAGTATAGTGGTAATGACTAATTTGTTTACCAAAGCTCCTAAGTATATCAATCACCCCATTGATCATACTGACCTTTAAACTAAGTCTTACCTTTCTTATCTTACCCTTTTTTAATGCCAAGTAATGATTAATAGACATTGTTATATGTTAATAATATTGCAGCAGTCTTGCGAAATGAGGTTAATGAACTATTTTGTCAACCACGAAGAACCAAGTCATCGGCCACAGATAATATTGTGTTTATTACATTATATGACTAATATTAATAGATTTATGCATGCTTAATGGAAGATGAAGATGACAGAGCAGGTCCCGAGATTACGGAGCTTTTCTAAGTACTAGTATATGATTTCATACTCAACTCAGAAATGTGTTCATAAAATGTCTGAGCATGAAATCGTACTCAGAAAGTTTCGTAATCTCAGGACCAGATGATTTTGTGAACGCATCACACATTGTACATGGATGCACTATGTATTTGCTGCTTGAAGCAGCTACAGTACAGTCTTGCTCCAGTGTTTCCTTGTTTCCTGCCCTGTAGGTCCTCCACCACAGTCTCCTACTTCAGTCTCAGCTGGGACGCCTACATGTGCTGGGACATCACAGAACTGTCTTCCAATACATTCTACATATACGAGTCCACGCGTACGTATGTAGATTTGTCAGAACAGCATATGACACTCCTTCACCAAGAATTATATCCGTAAATACCAAATAGCCTTCTCCTGGAGATGAACACGTAGGTAGATACAGAGGGTAATAATGGTAGCTTGATGAACACGAGAGCTTCGTGGAAAAAGTGGCATAACTGTTTTGAATTAGTGTCACTCACTGTGCGTATGTATTTTCTATGTCCAAAAAGGCTATAACCCTTTATTACTTCTGTTGAGTATATTAAAACACAATATGACCAAGATAGGTTTGACTTTATTGTTAAATAATTATTTCAGCTCTCTTTAGGTAGGCATACAACTCATATAATACTAGTATGGTGTTATTGCAGCACAACTGGCGGACGCGGGAGGCGAACGCGTCAAGATGTACTTCAACGGAGCTAGTCCTACCTTCGCCGACATCTGTGCCACGTCATCGTACGCGACCGGAACATACAGATTCCTTATGAGAAATGGTTAGACAGTTTGCGTGAAGTCCAAGATAATAATACTGTCCAAGATAATAGTTCTATTATGTTACACGGATGACCGAATATATGCGATAGACAATAAATGTGTCATTTAGACATTTAGTTAGCATAACACCAGTATGTTTTGAATTAATTTATTAATTTAAACACCCACTAAATTATCCTCTGTTGTTAGCGAAACACACACTTGATCTAAGCCGATTAGACAGTATTTAAACAAAATGAATCTTGAGATAAAAACGTGCACATTTTACAATTGATTTTATATTTCAGATACAATATCGACCTCAAAAACAACCTGTCCGAGTCAGTTAACGAACTACTGGAAATACACCATAGACACCGGAAGTGGTGATACATGTGCTAACAATGATACTCAACTCAACGCATGCGCAGATACATCGGCCTTGACCTACGACTATGCGCTCTGCCAAACCAACGTAGTATACTCCAGTAGGTGTCCATATTGTCTTCATAAAGACAGTTTACAGTCAAAGCATTAGCAATAATAATATTATTATTATTGATCAGTATAAATTATGAGGAATCTTTTTAACGACCTTCATTTATACGTTTCCTCATCGCCATGACACCGGTCAAAGTTTATCTATAATATATTATAATTTTCTAAAGCTGTTTTAATTGTGCGTTTTTGAACATATTACTTAGGCCTCTTTTTGAATCTTAGATTGTCTTTGCCAGGTGGCGGCACTGTTCACTGCCTTCACGCACTGACATCCGGGTCATTGACCTATCTGACGACCTACAACACGGACAGCACTGTAGACGGAACCAATACACACAGGTACACGTGTTTGGTAAGTCTACCTCCCTCCAGCACAAGGACGTCGAACACCCAGTTCTTCAACTCAAGAAGATGTTGATTCCAAAATAATACATATAAATGTCTCTACATCTAGTATAAGCTACTAACTCCCAACAATCCCATAGAGCTTCCGCACCCCTAAATACCAGAAACGACAATTTGTTGGGGCAATTAAGTGAGCTTCTGTGTTTTATTTTTCGATTGATCTCGCTCCAAGGAAGCATTTATAGAGGTCACCGCTGTCTGTGTGACACATACCAGCACTAGTATAGTATTCATTCATAGTGGACCTCAACGATTGAGCCAAACTAGTGCATACACGATTGCTCCTGATAGTGTACGGCCATGGCCTATTGTGAGAAACTTAAACGTCCATTACATCATGCATTCAGCAGACAGCAGAAGCATTACGGAGTTTAAACACCATTGTCTAGGCCTTGGCCCAGAACTGCAAGTTAACTCTCGCTATGCTGGAGCCAACTGGAGATTCCCTAAAGACAAGAACAATGCCTAATTCATTAAGGAAAGGGTTAATGTTCGGTTGTGTGTTCTGCAGGTTCTGGACTTGAGTAATTCTAACTCAATTGCTGCCACTCAACATCCTCAGAGCTGTCAATCAACCCAAAACTCCACCTATGTTGCCTCACCAGGGGCTAGCCTTCAATTCACGTTCAACTGTAAGTATACATTAAACGTCGAGACACAAGATGATACTATATAATTCTACATTTCTAAACTAAATGTATATTATCCATTTAATTCATTCAACTACTAGTATACCAACTTCACGAAAATCACTATTTCTTTTCAGCGACATGTGGTGAGTATATGATGACAGGTTCTACTAAATTGTGAGTATGCACCAATGTAATGGTCATACTAAATACAGCCTATTGGTGCAGCCTTCCAATAGGACTATAATGCTTATAAACAACCAGTAGTCTATATAGTTGCGAGTATGTCGTGGTGCATGGTTCAAAGCACTTGCGCTATTAAATCTAATTATTATTTTTATATTATTTATAATAATTTTTCGTGGAGGTAATTATGTAAACCCTGTAGTTCTAGTGAGTACTTGTGTAATGCCAGTTTCGGTAATGTTTCCAACATTTGTGACGGAAAGATTATTTTAGTAATCAGTGTTCAACTATAACTATCCCTTCGGTCAGCTGGTCCTACCACCGTGTCACCCCCGGTTGTTGCCGCCGCATCGTTTGGCTGGATTGCCGCTGTCTTCTTCGGCTGTCTCCTCATCCTCGGCCTCGTCATCGGCTCCTACCTCTTCTGCTTCTACAACTACAAGAAGTACTTGGACGAACAGGAAAGGGAGATAATTGAGAGTCGCGGAATAGGAAACTTGGACTTCAGGGCGGAATCGGAAGTAATCCCAGAACGAGGTCAGGCGCCTCCCAGCATCAAGTTCTCGTTCCCCGACTACACTAAGCGCAGTCTAGGAAAGCTCAAGCGGAAGTGGAAGAGTGAGAAGCCCAAACATGAAAAAGACTACGAAGACAGGCCTCTGTCACCATCGGGAATTTCCTTCAGAGATTCTGAATCGCCCGACAGTGCGCTTGGAATGGACGTGAGTGCCTGTAAACTATTATATAGTCTCCCTTGTATATACAATATGTTTATTGTTTAACTGTGAGAATTATTCGCTGATGTTTCCATGATAATAGTATGTAAAGTAATAACATGTGGTAACATATATTGCTTTTATGATATGTGCTTTATCAAAATTAACATTTTTCAACAATAAAAGACGTTTAAATATTGTTTTAAATCGAAAGATTTGCCACGAAACATCCTTGACGAGGACTACTGACTGATGTAAGCTTGTTATGTATTACAACAGATTTTGGTTGACTAAAATCGGCTTATTTTATTAACGACTTTTAAAGTCAGCAATAAAAACCTTAGTTTTCAACATATTTTGACTAAGCTTTATATCTATTTGGCTTAGCCAAACTTAATCGAAACCATGTTTAAAACTGCAGACTAATCCAATATAAAACTTAGTCAAAATATGTTGCAAAGTTAGTGTTTTGCTGACTTAATTTGTCATTATTTGATAGACTAAGCTGTTTATAAGCTAGCGCCCCATATATCCAAATGCCCATACATGTCATACTATTACAGGAAGAAGATGGATACCCTGCAGAGTTGGGGTCACAGAAAACGAGACCGGTGAGAAATGTTGTCTGGTTCTCTAATATAGAGCAGTGAGCTACCCGGATGTTTACAATCATACTAGATTTCAGTTCAAATACTAGTTCGAGATTCCCCTAGCCTTCCCTGCTAACCATGAGCTACGTTTTTTATGTATTCCTCTGACCTGACCGGTCACATGAAACAGGACCGTGCTGATTCTGGGATTCGAACCCGAGTTACCGGATTGTGAGTCCAACGCATTACCGACAGCCAAAAGGGGCAACCTGCTGGAGCAACAGTAGGAGCATGGTATATGACGAGGCTATGAACATGTAGCTTGTGGGTAGCAGGGAAGACTAGAGGAATCACGAGCTATCTAAACTCATGCTTAAAACTGCCACCATCTGGGTTTATTTCAATGAATGACGATGAAAGCCTACCCTATATTCAACACATTCCTGTACGCAATAGTGCAACCGTACCTCGATCACGTGGCCTCGTTATTAACAAATCTAAATATACCATGATCATTGTTCAGGTTAGCGACTTCATGAAGCGTCTGATACACTTGCACGATGACCAGAGGGAGAAGGAAAAAGATCGGGCGAGAGTGGTATGTCCAAACCCCATACATAGCAAACCCTATAAAATGTATGATGTTCAGGAGGGCGAGATTACGCGAGTTCGCGCGTGACGTCATAATGAAGGACAATCGTTTATAAGACGAATTCACACGTGTAGGCTACTCGACGGTTCTCGCCCTCCTGAACATGCCTCTAATCTCCGCAGAAATGATAGCAACAAGTTGCTTACCTCCGGTCTCTCTTTCACAGCCAGAGGAGAAGCGATTCAAGCAGATTCACGGCCGCCAAGGTTTCAAGAACGAGTCTGACATCAAAGACTCTGCCGGGTTGAACCTGGTATCCAAGATCAAGAAGATGGCGCGGAGGCGTCGCAAGACGAACGTGGCCGGGGATCACAGCAATGCGGTGGATCCGGCGAGACCGGACGTCGTACAACAGACGGAGATCAACGATGTCGTGGACAGCAGGCAGCTTGAGGGGTCGGAGGTGGACGAGGATAGCGTTCCGTCTCAGCTGGACGTGTCCCAACTGTTGGCATACACTGCAATGCCACCACACCTCACGGAACTACCCAGAGGAGAGATCAAAAGATCCAGGGTAAATCAACTCAGTATTGATAGTGAGTTACTGTGTAACGCCAGTTTCGATAATATTATTTACTTTCGTTGACCAGCCACAGCCTAAGATCCTAGTTAGTTCATCTTCTCTTGAGTATGGCACTGTCCTTCAAGTAATAGCTATCCTGCTTTCCCAGCTCTTTCACAACTGTCATGAGACTGTGTTGTGTTTGTAGTTCAGATTTAGAAAGACAGTTTTCTATGTATACTTTCTCATAACGTTCTTGAGTTTGATATTTTCTTTCATGACGTTCTGCTGCTGTCTGCTGTCCGCCAGTCTTGTTATCACCACTCCTAGACGACTGTCACTCGTCTTCTTTCTCTCTGCACTCACCACTTGCACATCATGCAGCTTAAACCCGTCTTTGATCAATACTTTGTTTATAGTGACATTACTATCACTCTGTTCCTTGTCGAACACATGGAGGTTCTTCACAACCACAACATTATCAGATGCAGCATCAGAAACATGGGATCTCAGTTCATTTAGTTCATCAGCTACCTTCCTGCTGTCAGTTGCCTGATTCTGTTCTAGATGCTTTACTTAATTTCCTGTTTAATCTGTCTCACTTCATTGCGTACAACTTCTTTGATTTTATGTTAGGCCCTATATATAGGCTGTTTCTATTGTTATGTATAGGCTGTTTCTATTGGTGTGTATAGGCTGTTTCTATTGTTATGTATAGGGTGTTTCTATTGTTGTGTATAGGCTGTTTCTATTGTTATATATAAGCTGTTTCTATTGGTATGTATATGCTGTTTCTATTGTTATGTATAGGCTGTTTCTATTGGTGTGTATAGGCTGTTTCTATTGTTATGTATAAGCTGTTTCTATTGTTGTGTATAGAATGTGCCTTGTTGTGTGTAGGCTGTGAGCATTGCACCCAGGAATGCCTTGTTTATTGAAGACTTGGAACGGAGGAAATCTAACCAGGTTGCGGCGAGTCCATTGCACGAGAACAAAATAAAGGTATGTACGTCCACACATGGTTGGCTGGCTGGCTACTGGATTGGCTTAGCCATTGATTAATTAGTTTGTGATAACTAATTAATAGAATATGAATACACATTCCACGAAGGTGAGATTAACAAAACACTGGTAATATGCATTTGATTACATCTTCTACGGTATTTAAATTTTATGTGAGGCATGCCTGTCTACATAGCTTGGCCTGCTTTATTTAACTATCCAGTTAGGTTAACGAATTGTGTGGTTAACGTAAAGAAGTAGCGTAAAAATATGTGTAGTCCTGTTAATGAGAAATTCGTCATCTCTCTATCTGAAGTACAAACGGATGTACGCTCGGACTACATAACAGTTCGACCATTTCGTTAAAGGTAGGACAATGCTATAGTCTAAAAGGATGTTTTAACTAATAAATGTACATGCACTGTACTTTAGAATAATTTTAGAATAATTATATGTGAAATACATTTCCCTGAATTTGACACTCTTTATAGGAATCGCCCAAAGTGTTCACAGTGGCAGATAGGGTTGTCACTCCAAACATGAAGTTCCGGAAAGAGCCCTTTGTTCCGGTTGTGCGCAATGCGAGCCAGCTGGCCAGGATACACCGGAAGATGCCAGTGACACAAGCCGTTGCTGACATTGAGGTAGCCCCCGTGGTGTCTAGCGCGGGTCTCAGACGTAGCGCCAGAGCTGGTGACTGGGGAAAATACCTCGAGGAAATATACCCGGATAAACTGTACTTTGACTATGCAAAAGGTAGGCTTGCAATTGAAATGCTGAGATTGCAGTTCCAATCGAAATCAAAATGTAAGTATAAGGTGTATTCGTCCTGAAATGGATTTGAAAATATTTTCAAGATAATCCGAATAACCTAAATTTTTAGATTCTATCTGTTTAAATATTTCAATATCAAACTGACAAGTAATATTATCTGCGTGTATTTTTGTTCTCTTGTTACGTGTATCATTGGCACAGACCTATAGTAGGCCTACATGTATTCACAAGACATTGTCATTCGCTCTGATTCGTAGTACAAATGCGTACGTTAAAATTATTAAGGCAGTGAATAGACCTATATATTAATCGGGATAACACCATCTCCCCCAGGCTTATTTACATGGGCTAGGCAAGATGGGATAACACTAGCCAAGTATCAAATGGATTATTTCGTTTAACACCTTATGATGTTACAATACTAGTAGGTTTACCACGCCAACAATTATGAAACATAACATCCTTGTCGCTCTTCTTGCAGCCACTAGTACCAAAACTGAAACCCACCTGAGAGAGAAAGCCGACAAAGGCTTGGAGTACCTCTACGGTCGCGACCTCTACTGGAAAAAATCAGAACAACTCGGGCAAACTCCGGGGCGAGTCAAGAGCACACGATCCATTCGGACCCGAGTTCGTAGTGCGGACAATTCCACAGCTGTGTCTAGGTCCAAGAGCATGAAGGAACCAGCTTCCTGTAGAGACGTCTCATTCTGATGCCAATGTTTAATGTACACACACCCAGCTTCTCCCAGGAATACGGAGAAATGTTTTGGGAGGCCATATTATTGTACATTTGTTCTCGCTCCATAAACAAATATGATGGCCAAAAAAATAACTTTCATTTTTACTTTCCTGAAAACCTTTTGCACATACTTCCGGTAAACTCTACTTATAGGCATACTATTACCTGTGCATATATAAGGAGGCCAGATAACTCGGATCCTGATACAACTCGGCCTGGAAAACTCGGCTCGTATATAATAGAACGACAACCATTGGAAGCCAATGTAAATTATTACTTACAGTGCCTAATTCTTCGATCCGTTTGTGAAACTTGTAGCCTACTAGAACTATGAATGATGGTTATATATAATGTATATGTATTATATGTGTTTAAGTGCTCTATACTATTATCATGTGCCTGAAGTAATCTATTAGGGTTGTTTCGACAAGAATATAATTATTGTTTGTAATATATTTCAACGTTGTCTATCGATATGTAAATATGTTAATAACTGTGTATATTATAATATTGTTGACACTGACTAAACTACGTGTATATAGAAGAAAATAAATAAATGTTGTTTTCAGAATGTGCTATTTTATTCAAACTTATGAATCTAAAACCTGGGTATATGTAGGCGTTTTGTTCTACCGACTGAAAAATATCCCAAATATAAACTTACCAACGAGAGTTTAAAGGTTAAACATTGTGAACACATTTGTAACATTTTGCTCCTTGAAAGACGTAACTTGAAAGTTAATTTGTATCTAAATTGCAATTGAAATTGTCTAGAAATACGAATATAAATGCCCAGATTTTGGGACTTCACATGTTGATTGTTGACTTGAACCTTTTGTAACGTTCTGCTATAAATATCAATTATATGTGCATTTTCCGTGTTTGTTTGTTTAATGCTTGTAATATTATATTATAAATGCTATGACTGAGAAATAGTATCAGCGTCACTCGAGCATAGTTCATCCATGTTCAGCGTCACTCGAGCATAGTTCCTCCATGTTCAGCGTCACTCATAAGGATGTAACCGACCACTTATCACAAGTATGAATAAGATATTTATGAACACTTCGGATTTTATCTAGAATTCCATGACCGTTGTTTAGTAGTATTTCCCAATATATACTTCAGATTACAAGAAAGTACATGTGTATGTGCGCCGAAGTGTTCAGTGATCGTGATTAATAGTCAAACATATGTACGAATGTCCGCATAACGTACCCTCTAATATATAGCATGCAACACAGACAGACAGACAGACACACACACACCCACATACACACACACACACACACACACACTAACAACAACACACACATACCCATCCTACATCACACTATACGCAAACTAACATACATACACACACACACCACAACAACAACACACACATACAGACACTACATATCACTATACGCAAACCAACACACCACCAACAACACACACACACACACACACCACCAACAACAACAACAACACACACACACACACCACGACCAACAACAACATCACACACACACCACCAACAACAACACACACACACACACACAACACACACCACCACCACCAACAACAACACACACACACACACACAACACACACCACCACCAACAACAACAACACACACAGACACCCAACATCACACTATACGCGAACGCACGCGCGCACACACACACACACACACACACACACACACACATTCTACATTAATATAATCTATATTCCATTAATATTCACACTTCATCGTGGTATTCCATTTCCAGATGGTCTTACGTACTCAATGGCTAACTAAATGACAGTGACATATGAACATATATTGCCGATGTATATACAGTTTCAACAATATATTTGACTACAGTCATCTCTGTTTATTATCTCCTGTACGAAATAGTGTGGACTATCTTTAGAAAGAACACCGCCACGTTAAGTGACAGCGAAATAAAGAAAACTAGAAGCATAACGATGGAATATTTTATTTCGCGATAGATGTATAAATATATTCTACACATAAGTATGTACATGTCGAGTTGATGCATTAAACACGGTATGAAATGTCACTGCTATAAATGTAAAATTACAGTCAAAAGTGAGTAAGAAATAATACCTTTGCCTCATATGCATGCATACATCAGCAACAACTAGACCTAACAAAGACAATCAATCACCTTTATAAAATCATTAATTATTTAATTAAAGGCATAATATCACAGTTGATAAACATGTATAATCGGACAAACGAATTTCGAGCTGAGACTAATTACGCTTGATTTATCCACCCGAAAGTTGTTATTTAGTGATGTACTTATCCCCCGGCACTCGATAGT